>CAMZMU010000075.1:37811161-38032198 GCA_947311845.1 Poa pratensis
AAACAAATAATTCTGAGGAGACATGCTTTCACACAATCTATCAATATATTGCAAGGCTCATGTCATGAATGAAGTGACTCAAAGCAATGATCTATAGTTTGCTAACAAATAGATAAAGAGTAAACAATGAATCATATAAGCAAAAACTTTTCATGAATAGTACTTTCAAGACAAGTATCAAGAGTTTTGCATAAGAGGTAACTCATAAAGCAATAGATTCAAAGTAAAAGGCATTGAAGCAACACAAAGGATGATTAAGTTTCAGCATTGCTTTCAACTTGTAACATGTATATCTCATGGATAGTTGTCAACATAAAGCAATATAACAAGTGCAATAAGTAAATATGTAAGAATCAATGCACACAAAGTTGACACAAGTGTTTGCTTCTAAGATAGAAAGGAGTAGGTAAACTGACTCAACATAAAGTAAAAGATAGGCCCTTCGCAGAGGGAAGCAGGGATTAAATCATGTGCTAGAGCTTTTTAAGTTTTCGAAAGCATATAGAGAGCACAAAATAAGTATTTGAGAGGTGTTTGTTGTTGTCAACGAATGGTAGTGGGCACTCTAACCCCCTTGTCAACCAGACTTTCAAAGAGCGGCTCCCATGAAGGACGTTATTTCTACCAGCAAGGTAGATCATCCCTCTTCTCTTTTGTTTACACATGTATTTTAGTTTCTTTATAGATGACACTCCTCCCAACCTTTTGCTTACACAAGCCATGGCTAACCGAATCCTCGGGTGCCTTCCAACATTCACATACCATGGAGGAGTGTCTATTGCAAAATTAAGTTGCTTACTGATAAATCAGGGCAAAACATGTGAAGAGAATTATTAATGAAAGTTGTAATTAATTGGGGCTGGGCACCCCGTTGCCAGCTCTTTTTGCAAATTATTGGATAAGCGGATGTATATGCCACTAGTCCATTGGTTGAAAGTCTGTCAGAAGTAAATGACAAGATTGAAAGATAAAACACCACATACTTCCTCATGAGCTATAAAACATTGACACAAATAAGGAGTAATAAAGTTTTGAATAGTTTAAAGGTAGCACATGAAATATTTACTTGGAATGGCAGGAAATACCACATAGTAGGTAGGTATGGTGGACACAAATGGCATGGGTTTTGGCTCAAGTTTTGGATGCACGAGAAGCATTCCCTCTCAGTACAGAGTTTAGGCTAGCAAGGTTGTTTGAAGCAAACACAAGTATAAACCGGTACAGCAAGAATCACATAAAAACATATTGCAAGTATTATAAGACTCTACACTGTCTTCCTTGTTGCTCAAACATTTTACCAGAAAATATCTAGACCTTAGAGAGAACAAATATGCATCACAAGTCTCAACAAGCTCTACAGTAGTTCTCCACTACTAGGCTTTAACTACATGATGCAAGAGCTTAAACATGATCTACTTGAGAGCTCAAAACAATTGCAAAGCATCAAATCAAAACAAGACAATGATCTACAAGAATGCATATGTCTTTTCCAATACCAACTACTACATGTAGCATTTTCTTTCTTCCAAACAAACACCAATAACTTTAATTAAACATAAACTCTCCAAATGATAATATAATGCAGCAAGAGAGTATTTATAAACAAGTGCTAACAGCTCGAAGAGATGCACGAAAAACAGGAGCTAAAAGCACTGCAGTAGCTAGTTAAGAATACTCAACAAATATAAGTGAAGAACATGAGTATTCACATGAAAAAGCGGAGCGTGTCTCTCTCCCACACAAGGATTGCTAGGATCCAATTTATTCAAACAAAAACAAAAATAAAAACACACAGACGCTCCAAGTAAAGCGCATAAGATGTGAAAGAATTAAAATATAGTTTCACTAGAGATGACCTGATAAGTTTGTTGATGAAGAAGGGGATGCCTTGGGCATCCCCAAGCTTAGACGCTTGAGTCTCTCTGAATATGTTGGGATGAACCACGGGGGCATCCCCAAGCTTAGGCTTTTCACTCTTCTTGATCACATAATATCACCCTTCTCGCTTGATCCTTGAAAACTTCCTTCACACCAAACTCAAGACAGTTCTCATTAGAGGGTTAGTGCATAATCAAAAATTCTCATATTCTGTAATGATACAATCAATCCCAAAGCTTCTGGACATTAGCTACAGCCACCAATGCTTTGTGGAGCAAAGAAATCCACACAAACACAGTAAAAGAGCGAATGCAAAACAAAAGGCAGAATCTGTCAAAAACAGAACAGTCTGGAATAACGAATTTTTTCGAGGCACTTAAGTTGCTCAGATGGATCTGGCCTAAAATAATGAAAGTTGCGTACATATCTCAGGAATATGCGTGATTTTTCTCAGAATTTTTTGAATTTTCTACAGGGAGATAAGCTCAAATCCGTGACAGCTAAAAATCTGTCACTGCGCAGAAATCCAAATCTTGCATCAACTTTCAATATAGAACTTTACTTGGCACAACATTGCAATAAAATAAAGATACAAAGGAGTTGCTACAGAAGTAACAAAAATCCTTGACTCAAAGAAAACAAAAATAACAGCAAATAAAAACGATGGGTTGTCTCCCATAAGCGCTTTTCTTTAACGCCTTTCAGCTAGGCGCAGAAAGTGAAAATCAAGTGTTGTCAAGAGAAGAAGCATCAACATCATAACTTGCTCTAACAATAGAGTCAAAAGGTAACTTCATTCTCTTCCTAGGGAAGTGTTCCATACCTTTCTTGAGAGGAAATTGGTACCTTATATTACCTTCTTTCATATCAATGATGGCACCAACAGTTCGAAGAAAAGGTCTTCCCAAAACAATAGGACAAGATGCATTGCATTCAATATCCATAACAATAAAATCAACGGGGACAAGGTTATCTTTTACCGTAATAAAAACATCATTAACTCGCCCCAAAGGTTTCTTCATAGCATTATCAGCGAGAAAAACATCCAAATAACAATGTTCCAAAGGTGGCAAATCAAGAATATCATAAAGCTTCTTGGGCAAAACTGAAACACTTGCACCAAGATCACACAAGGCATTGAAATAAAAATCATTCACCTTTACCTTAATGATGGGTTCCCAACCATCTTCTAATTTCTTAGGAATAGAAGATTTAAGTTTCAACTTCTCCTCCCTAGCTTGCAAAAGAGCATTTGTAATATGCTTTGTAAAAGCCAAATTAATTGTGCTAGCATTGGGACTTCTAGCTAATTTTTGCAAGAACATAATAACTTCAGAGATGTTACAATTATCAAAATCAAAATCATTATTGTCAATGGTGGTGGAACCATTGTCTCCAATAGTTTGAAAAATTTCAGCACTTTTATCAGAAAAAGTTTCAGCAGTTTTAGGCAATTTTAAACGCTTAGCAGAAGTAGTAGAGACATTATCAACACCAATAACATTACCATCAATAGTAGGAGGTTTACTAGCATGTGAAACATTAGCATTACTAGTGGTGGTGATAGTACAAACTCTAACTATACTATTCTCTTTTTCAAGTTCTTCCTCTTTTTCCCACCTAGCATGCAATTCAGCCAACATCCTAATATTATTATCAATTCGAACTTGGATGGCATTTGCTGTAGCAAATGACTTAATATCTTTAACTTCATTAGGCATAACTTTCAGTTTAAGAATTTCAACATCATGAGCAAGACTATCAACTTTAGAGACAAGATCATCAATTTTTCAAACTTTTCCTCAACAGTTTTATTGAAAGCTTTTTGTGTGCTAATAAAATCTTTAAGCATAGCTTCAAGATCAGAGGACACACTTCTATTGTTGCTGTAGGAATTACCATAAGAATTACCATAACCATTTGAAGGATAAGGCTTATAATTGTTGCTACCAAAATTATTCCTATAAGCATTGTTGTTGAAGTTGTTGTTTTTAATGAAGTTTACATCAACATGCTCTTCTTGAGCAACCAATGAAGCTAAAGGAATATTATTAGGATCAACATGAGATCTACCATTCACAAGCATAGACATAATAGCATCAATCTTATCACTCAAAGAGGAGGTTTCTTCAACAGAATTTACCTTCTTACCTTGAGGAGCTCTTTCGGTGTGCCATTCAGAATAGTTGATCATCATATCATCAAGTAGCTTTGTTGCTGCACCTAAAGTGATGGACATAAAGGTTCCTCCAGAGGCTGAATCCAATAAGTTCCTTGAGGAAAAATTTAATCCTGCATAAAAGGTTTGGATGATCATCCAAGTAGTCAGTCCATGAGTGGGACAATTCTTCACCAAAGATTTCATTCTTTCCCAAGCTTGAGCAACATGTTCATTATCAAGTTGTTTAAAATTCATAATGCTACTTCTCAAGGATATAATCTTAGCAGGAGGATAATATTTCCCTATGAAAGCATCTTTGCATTTTGTCCAAGAATAATACTATTTCTAGGCAAAGAAAGCAACCATTCTTTAGCTCTTCCTCTCAAGGAGAAAGGAAAAAGTTTCAGTTTTATAATATCCCCATCCATATCCTTATACTTTTGCATTTCACAAAGTTCAACAAAGTTATTAAGATGGGCAGCAGCATCATCAGTACTAACACCAGAAAATTGCTCTTTCATAACAAGATTTAATAGAGCAGGTTTAATTTCATAAAATTCTGCTGTAGAAGCAGGTGGAGCAATAGGAGTGCATATGAAATCATTGTTGTTTGTGCTAGTGAAGTCACACAACTTAGTGTTCTCAGGAGTATTCATTTTGAAAAACAAAATTAACTGAATTAAACAAGTAACTAATTTTTTTGTGTTTTTGATATAGAGAAAGCAAACAAAACAAAATAAAAATAAACTAGCAAGACAAGTAACTAATTTTTTTGTGTTTTTGATATAGAGAAAGCAAACAAAACAAAATAAAAATAAACTAAGCAAGACAAATAACAAAGTAAAGAGATTGGGTGTGAGAGACTCCCCTTGCAGAAGCAATTCTGTTTTCCCCGGCAACGGCGCCAGAAAACGTTGTTGGTGGCTCTAGGTTAATAGTGCCAGAAACAATTGCTTGTACGTCACACGTCAGTTGGGAACCCCAAGAGGAAGGTATGATGAGTGCAGCAGTAAGTTTTCCCTCAGTATGAAACCAAGGTTTAATCGGACCAGTAGGAAAACGAGGTTTGCTTCGAAGGTGTTGGTGGAGGAGTGTAGTGCGGCGCAACACCAGGGATTCCGGTGCCAACGTGGAACCTGCACACACAATCAAACTACTTTGCCCCAACTTAACAGTGAGGTTGTCAATCTCACCGGCTTGCTGAAAACAAAGGGTTAAACGTATCGAATGGAAGATGATGTTTGTTTGCATAAAACAGTAGAGAACAATGATTGCAGTAGATTGTATTTCAGATGTAAAAGAATGGACCGGGGTCCACAGTTCACTAGTGGTGTCTCTCCAATAAGATAACTAACATGCTGGGTAAACAAATTACAGCTGGGCAATTGACAATTGATAAGTGCATATAACATGCATGTGTGAGCTGTGGTGTCTACTATGAGATTCATTTGGGCATTACGACAAAGTACATAGACCGCTATCCAGCATGCATCTATGCCTAAATAGTCCACTTTCCGGTTAACATCCGTACCCCTTCCAGTATTAAGTTGCAAGCAACAGACAATTGCATTAAGTAATGTGCGTAATGTAAACAATACATTCATCCTTGAATAAAGCATTGCTGTTTTACCCCTAGTGGCAACAACACATCTACAACCTTAGAACTTGCTGTCACTATCCCAGGTTAAATAGAGGTTGAACCCAACTATCATGCATAAATACCCCCTCTTGGAGTTACAAGTATTCACGTGGCCAAGGCTTCAACAAGTAACGGAGAGCATGCAAGATCACAAATGACATAGACATGATAATATAATATTCAGCTCCACATAGGTATCAATATAAGTCAGATCCCAGCAAACACAACATGTAGCATTACAATAAGATGATCTTGATCATGATAGGCAGCTCACAAGATCTAAACATGATGGCACAAGTGGAGAAGACAACCATCTAGCTACTGCTATGGACCCATAGTCCAAGGATGAACTACTCACGCATCACTCCGGAGGCGGGCATGGTGATGTAGAGCCCTCCGGTGATGATTCCCCTCTCCGGCAGGGTGCCGAGAAGAGCTTCAGGAACCCCCGAGTTAGGGTTGACGACGGCGGCGGCGGCGAATATGTTCTGGATGAAAGGCTCGGTGTTTTAGGGTTTTCGCGTCTCGGGGAATAAATAGGCGAGGGGGCGATGTCGGCGGACCCCTGAGAGGCCCAAACCACACCCAGGCGCGGCAGGGGGTGGGCCCGCGCCTCCAGGTGGTTTGGCCACCTCGTGGCTCCCCTTCGTGTCTCCTTCGGACTCCGTGTACGTGCTGGAAAAATAGGGACCTGGCCTTTTGTTTCGTGCAATTCCGAGAATATTTCCAGAAGTAACTTTCTGAAACCAAAAACAGCAGAAAACAGGGAACTGGCACTGTGGCATTTGTTAATAGGTTAGTCCCAGAAAATGCATAAAAGTGATACGAAGTGTATATAAAACATGTAGCAAATGGTATAATATAAGCATGGAACAGCAGAAATTATGGATACGTTGGAGACGTATCACGCGCAGAGTTTCTCCGCCACGTGCCAGGAGGAGATCTTCAGAGAGATTGTGGGAATCTTCCTGTGTCGGAGAGACCGGCATAAGGGCAAATCTCGGAATTTGTGGGAAGTTTGATTCTTGAAGTATGAGATAAACCGGCATGTGAATGTCGGATGGTTGGGTTAAGTTGAGTTGGTTGTGAAATCTTGACTTGCTCTGTCAGCGGAGTTCTTGTGTCGGAGAAGCTGACACAGGGGCAAATGTCGGAGTCAGTTGAAGAAGATGTTAGTGGCTTTATGGTTGAGCCGACATGGCAATGTCGGGTGCTTATTATGGCTGTTTCGGTTGATTAAACCTGCTGTGGCCCTTCATCCAAGGCTGCTGGACCGCACCAGCTTTGGGGACTAATGTCGGGGGCTACCCCCGGGTAGGGTCATGGTGTGGTAAAAGCTATGCCCTGGTGTGGGCCAGGTTACAGTAAAACCGGCATAAACTGGGTTTCAGAGTGTGGCGCAGGTGCAAACCGCATAGGCGTACCGAGATAACCCGGGCCAGAAGGGACCGGGGTGCCACGCTGGTGCTAGCCGGCATATGGCGACCGAGACAAGAGATCCGAGATAACATAACCGACATATGTATGTCGGTAACTTGTGTGTTTTCTTATGTGCAGGGAAGGATATTTGAGGAAGGTGGATCCGGCATATCCATGCCGGGTTATCCTTATGTCGGACAAGAGTCAATGATCCTGTCACCTCCCGTCTGGCACGGGAGCGCCTGACACAGAAGCGCCTGACACGGGCGCGTGCAGGAGACCGAGATGGCAGGCCATCATTCCACCGCTGACTCTGGGTGATCCGGGAACAGACTGCGAGGCAGAGGCATGGGCAGGCCATGTCTTGTCCCTGCCAGAGGGTACTTTCTAGCTGTACCGTAGAGCTGTAGGAGATGGGCTTGTCGCGTCCTGTCTCTGACAAGAGTAACATCATGACATATCCTCGGCGTGGCTACAGTGCTCCGGAGGGGCACTCCGGTAACTCGGTTTGGCCTATATATATGCCCTCACCCCTCCTGCGTGAGGGACGGTGCCCACAGATACATTTCCCCCCGCAGCTTCATCTTCTACCTTGTGTTCTTCCTCATTGTTGAGATATACAGCTCAAGGAGCAGCTTGTACGCTTGGTACCGAGATATATACAGAGAGAGACAGGCAGGAGTAGGGGTTTTACCTCCTCACGAGGGCCCTGAACCTGGGTAGATCTTGGTGTGCTGTTGTGTTCTTCGTGTGTGCTTCTTAGCGCGCTAGCCCTCTCCCGGATTCCACCAGTGATAACCCACAAGTATAGGGGATCGCAACAGTCTTCGAGGGAAGTAAAACCCAAATTTATTGATTCGACACAAGGGGAGACAAAGAATACTTATAAGCCTTAACAACTGAGTTGTCAATTCAGCTGCACCTGGAAAAGCACTAGTAACAGGGGTGATGTGAAAGCAGCAGTAATATGAGAGCAATAGTAACAGTAACACAGCAGCAGTAACACGGAGGCAATGGCACCAGAAAATAGTTGATACTACTTCTAATGACATATAGGACCAGAGAGCAATGATGATGACAAATGGACCGGGGTTCCCAGCTATCTACACTAGTGGTAACTCTCCAAACAAATAACAGGTGTTGGGTGAACAAATTACAGTTGGGCAATTGATAATTGTAAGGGCATGACAATGCATGCTTATGATAAGATAAGGTTTACTGTAGTATTTAATTGGGCATTACGACAAGGTACACAGACCGCTATCCAGCATGCATCTGTGCCTAAATAATCCACCTTCCGGTTAGCATCCGCACCCCTTCCAGTATTAAGTTGCAAACAACAGATTATTGCATTAAGTATTGTGCATAATGTAAACAACACATTCATCCTTAGACAAAGCATTGCTGTTTTACCCCTAGTGGCAACAACACATCTACAACCTTAGAACTTGCTGTCACTATCCCAGGTTAAATAGAGGCTGAACCCAACTATCTAGCATAAATACTCCCTCTTGGAGATACAAGCAACTACTTGATCAGGGTAACCACAAGTACCGGAGAGCATGCAAGATCTTAAATAAACAATAGTATGATAATATGATGAACAATCTGATCATAATGTAACAATTCATCGGATCCCAACAAACACAACACCAATTACATCATATGGATCTCAATCATGTAAGGCAGCTCATGAGATCATTGTATTGAAGTACATGGGAGAGAGAGTACCAACTAGCTACAGCCAAGAACCCGTAGTCCATGGGGGAACTACTCACAAACCATCATGGAGTCGAAGTGGAGGCGGTGGAGTCGATGGAGATGGCTCCGGGGGTCAATCCCCGTCCCGGCAGGGTGCCAGAACAGGAACTTCTGACCCCCGAAACGAGGTCTCGCGATGGCGACGGCGCTGCGGAAGTCTTTCTGGAGTATTAGATATATATTTAGGGTTTTCGCGTCGGGGTGACTAAATAGGCGAAGGGGCAACGTCGGTGGCGTCCCGAGTGGGCCAAACCACCTGCTCGCGCGCCCCCTTCTGGCCGCGCCAGAGGTGGTTTGGAGGCCGTGGGCCTCCCCCTGGCTTGCCCTTCTGGCTCCGTGTGTCCCTCGGAAAAATAGGAGGTTTGGCTTTTGTTTCGTCGAATTCCGAGAATATTGCCCGAACAGCTTTTCTGGAACCAAAAACAGCAGAAAACAGGAACTGGCACTGTGGCATCTTGTTAATAGGTTAGTCCCAGAAAATGTATAATAATGATATATAATGCATATAAAACATGTGACAATGATACATAAAACAAGCATGAAACATCAGAAATTATAGATACGTTGGAGACGTATCAAGCATCCCCAAGCTTAGTTCCTACTCGTCCTCGAGTAGGTAAACGATAAAAAGAAAATAATTTCTGAAGTGACATGCTACCAACATAATCTTGATCCAATAATAATGTAAGGCATGTGAGCTGAGATCAAATCATTCAAAGCAAATGTCTATAGTTGATATAAGAGATAATAAAGCAAGAGTCAAACAAGCTAAAAGTTTTCATGAACTATCGCTTTAAAGACATGAAACCGTACAAGGTTCATTAAAGATGGTTTAAGTATCCAGCGTAGAAGTTCTATCCTTCAATCCAAGCATCAAGCAAATTTTCATAACACAGAAGGATTCAGCCAAGTAAACATAAACATGAACGTCATGAATCAACTGTTTCGAAGTCTACTCAACCGGTGAGCGCAAGCATTTGGTATTGGCACCAGGATGTTATGGCAAAGAGAACATTAATGGGGGTTTGGAAGGCCAATGGAAGAAAGTCTCACAAAGCTATAAGTGATCATTAGACAAGAGGAAGTCTTATAATCGAAGCTATGTAAGGAGTAGTGATTGCCATGCAACGGATGCACATAGAGCTATATGTGTATGAAAGCTCTCCAATGGAACTAGTGGGGGTGCATCCAACTTGGTTGCTCATGAAGACCTAGAGCACTTTTGAGGAAGCTCATCATTGGAATATACAACCCAAGTTCTATAGTGTAAATTCCCCACATAGTTATACTAGTAGAACATGAAAACTCTCTCACATGGAGTATAGGTGCTAAACACGAGCACAAATGATGACTATGAATACTGCAGGTGCTATAACATGAGCACAAGTGTGGATAAAGGATAGTAATGTTGCCCCCTTTTTCTTTATTCTTTTTTTTCTTTTTTCTTTTTTCTATTTTTTTTCTTTTTCTGTTTCTCTTTTCGATGGCCACATAGCACTTTTCACTTTCAGGGGCAACATTCTAATATGACAACACACTTTTTGGTACATATAACTCATAACGAACAAGACATGATGTATGAAACTGTATGCCTCTGCCAGTGTAGCAGGATATGCAATGATCTAGCGTAACATGGGTAAACCACACATCAGCTGTATAGAATCATGCAAAGCAATATATAAGTGATGAATGACAACAAGTCATGTAATGTAAATGGAAGTTGCATGGCAATATATCTCGGAACAGCTATGGAAATGCTGTGGTAGGTAGGTATGGTGGTTGTTTTGAGGAAGATGTATAGGCTTATGTGTAGGAGAACAAGAGGAAGTCCTCCCACGGGGTTGGATGTACCGGCGAAGTATGCACAACTCTCAATGTGAGCAGAAGGCAATGCACAGCACCGAAGAGGCTAGCAAATTTGGATGGTGGAAGTGCCAAAAACCGTAGCTTAACATTAGTCAAAAAGAACTCACAAGTTTATTGCAAACAACTAGCAGGTTCAACATTAAGAGCATGATTAAAATTCACTCCAAGAAGGGCCGTTCACGGCGGCACAAGTACCCCGTTAGATCCCTCGACCTTCAGCACAACTTAGTTATTACAATGAACTTTCAGACATGGAAAGCTATCAAGTCCAACTACACCTTCAACAATTTTAGAGTTTGTAGTACGGTACAAGCTTAAAGACAACAATCCACTAATGATTTTAACTTAATTAACCAGCAAGCTTTACCATCTAAATACCTCAAAACGTTTGCAAAGAATCAGATTATCAAAGTTCAATGATCTACAAGATTATGCAAGTTTTTCATTATACCACTACCACATGCAAAAATTTCTGGACCAACACATCAACCAAGCAACTCTCCAAATAAATATAAGTGAAGCAAGAGAGTACTTTCTATAAAATAACTAATAGCTCTGAACAAGAGATACATGAAAACCAAGAGCTAGAAGCTAAACAGTGCGAAAATGAATACTCAACAATATAAGTGAAGAATAGGAGTATTCAAATGAAAAAGCGGAGCGTGTCTCTCTCCCAAACAAGATAGATAGGATCCGACATTGATATGATCAGAGAATAAAATAACAAACTAAACACAAAGACGCTCCAAGAACAACACATATGATGTGACCGAATTAAAATATAGTTTCACTAGAGATGACCTGATAAGTTGATGATGAAGAAGGGGATGCCTTGGGCATCCCCAAGCTTAGATGCTTGAGTCTTCTTGAAATATGCTTGGGTGACCCACGGGGGCATCCCCAAGCTTAGGCTCTTCACTCTTCTTGATCACAATATCATCCTTCCTCTTGACCCTTGAAAACTTCTGCCACACCAAACTTCTCATAAACTTCATTAGAGGGGTTAGTACTCAAAAACATTAATCCACTTTGGTTCTGTAGTGACACATTGCAATACTCAATAAAACATTAGCTACAGCCCTCCACGTCTAGAGAACCTACTTAAAGTCCACAAGAGACAATGCAAAAAACAGAGACAGAATCTGTCAAAACAGAACAGCCAGTAAAGACGAATTTTTTCGAGGTACTTCCGTTGCTCAAATCGGAAAAAGTGAAGTTAATGAAAGATGCGTACATATCTGAGGAAGATGCGTGATTTTTTATAGAATTTTTCGAGTTTTCTCCAGGGAGAAAAGCTCAAATTCGTGACAGCTAAAAATCTGTCCCTGCGCAGAAATCCAAATCTAGCATCATCTAATCATTAAAGGCTCTTCTTGGCACAACAATGCAATAAAATAAAGATACAAAGGAGTTGTTACAGAAGTAAGCAAGCTCCTTGACTCAAAAAGCAAAAGAAAAATTACAGAAATAAAACATGGGTTGTCTCCCAAGAGCGCTTTTCTTTAATGCCTTTTAGCTAGGCTTGATAGTTTTAATGATGCTCTCATGAAAATAGAAAATGAAGCAAAAGGAGCATCAAGAAGCAAATTCAAAACACATTTAAGTCTAACCCACTTCCTATGCATAGGAAACTTGTACACAAATAAATTCATATAGAACAAAGTGACAAGCATAGGAAGATAAAACAAGAGTAACTTCAAAAGTTTCAGCATATAGAGAGGTGTTTTAGTACCATGAAAATTTCTACAACCATATTTTCCTCTCTCATAATAATTTTCAGTAGCATCATGAATAAACTCAACAATATAACTATCACATAAAGCATGCTTTTCATGATCTACAAACAATAATTTTTATCAAGCTCATAAGTAGTGGGATTTAAAATTTCGAACCCACATGTAACAATTTTATAACAAGATGATTGATCACTCTCAACATATATGGGACGCCTAGATAAAGTCAAGACTTCTCCAATCCCATTTTCATTAGTAGCACAATTAATATTATCAAGTAACATAGGACCATCATCTAGAGCTTTATCATAAACATTTTCTAAGCAAAACTCTTTAGTACCATGCATTTCGATATCAGCCACAAATAAAGGATTATCATAAGATTTTCAAAATAGCATGGATTATCATATATAACAGTAGCATAATTATTCTCACAAGTTTTACTCATAGGAAAAATTTCAAGAGAATCAACAGGAACATAACATTCATCCTCCTTGGGTAAGCATGGAGGGCAATCAAATAATGTAAGAGATGAAGAGTTACTCTCATTAGAAGGTAGGCATGGGTAGCTAATCCATTCTTCCTCCTTTTGTTCATCACTCTCCTCCTCTTTTTCATCTAATGAGCTTTCAGGTTCAGCAATTTCTTCTTCCACAGGTTCCTGCAAATTGTGAGTGCATTCTTGTGCATTAATGAGTCTCTCTTTGTAATCAACGATATAAGGATTATTGCTGTAATGTTCTATGCAATAATCAAGGATAGAAGAGACATAATCTTTAAGGTCCTTACAAGCAATACAAGTTTCATAATTTTTAGCCATGAAAGATTCTATCTCAGAGGCTCCCATAAATAAAACAAATTGTTCTACTTCTTCGAACCCAAGATGAATATAGTTATTCCAATGATAGTTCACAATTAAAACTTCTTCACTAAAGCCACATTGGAATTTAAGATGTTTAGTATCCTGTTTAGAGCAACAGTTTATATCATGGCGTTTAAGCAAGATTTAGCAATTGTATTCAACTTTTCTAACACAGCACTCATGACTTCACCCTTTTTTGATTCTCTATACTTCATATATAATTCATAAGCTCCAATAGGTTGTGGGTTCTTCCATAACAACAGTTTTTAATTTTTTGGTTTTTCAAATTTTTATGGATTTTCGAATTTATAAGAAAAACAAAACAAACAAAAATAAACTAAACAAACAAAAGTAAACTAAGCAAAACAAAACTAAACAAAAATAAACTAAGCACAAATAAACTAAGCAAAAATAAACTAGACACAAGTAAACTAGACAAGACAAAATAAAATAAAAACAGAGAGAGAGGTAGAGTGTACTCCCCAGGTGAACTTATGAGTAGAGCTATGCTCCCCGGCAACGGCGCCAGAAAATAGTCTTGATAACCCACAAGTATAGGGGATCGCAACAGTCTTCGAGGGAAGTAAAACCCAAATTTATTGATTCGACACAAGGGGAGACAAAGAATACTTATAAGCCTTAACAACTGAGTTGTCAATTCAGCTGCACCTGGAAAAGCACTAGTAACAGGGGTGATGTGAAAGCAGCAGTAATATGAGAGCAATAGTAACAGTAACACAGCAGCAGTAACACGGAGGCAATGGCACCAGAAAATAGTTGATACTACTTCTAATGACATATAGGACCAGAGAGCAATGATGATGACAAATGGACCGGGGTTCCCAGCTATCTACACTAGTGGTAACTCTCCAAACAAATAACAGGTGTTGGGTGAACAAATTACAGTTGGGCAATTGATAATTGTAAGGGCATGACAATGCATGCTTATGATAAGATAAGGTTTACTGTAGTATTTAATTGGGCATTACGACAAGGTACACAGACCGCTATCCAGCATGCATCTGTGCCTAAATAATCCACCTTCCGGTTAGCATCCGCACCCCTTCCAGTATTAAGTTGCAAACAACAGATTATTGCATTAAGTATTGTGCATAATGTAAACAACACATTCATCCTTAGACAAAGCATTGCTGTTTTACCCCTAGTGGCAACAACACATCTACAACCTTAGAACTTGCTGTCACTATCCCAGGTTAAATAGAGGCTGAACCCAACTATCTAGCATAAATACTCCCTCTTGGAGATACAAGCAACTACTTGATCAGGGTAACCACAAGTACCGGAGAGCATGCAAGATCTTAAATAAACAATAGTATGATAATATGATGAACAATCTGATCATAATGTAACAATTCATCGGATCCCAACAAACACAACACCAATTACATCATATGGATCTCAATCATGTAAGGCAGCTCATGAGATCATTGTATTGAAGTACATGGGAGAGAGAGTACCAACTAGCTACAGCCAAGAACCCGTAGTCCATGGGGGAACTACTCACAAACCATCATGGAGTCGAAGTGGAGGCGGTGGAGTCGATGGAGATGGCTCCGGGGGTCAATCCCCGTCCCGGCAGGGTGCCAGAACAGGAACTTCTGACCCCCGAAACGAGGTCTCGCGATGGCGACGGCGCTGCGGAAGTCTTTCTGGAGTATTAGATATATATTTAGGGTTTTCGCGTCGGGGTGACTAAATAGGCGAAGGGGCAACGTCGGTGGCGTCCCGAGTGGGCCAAACCACCTGCTCGCGCCGCCCCCCTTCTGGCCGCGCCAGAGGTGGTTTGGAGGCCGTGGGCCTCCCCCTGGCTTGCCCTTCTGGCTCCGTGTGTCCCTCGGAAAAATAGGAGGTTTGGCTTTTGTTTCGTCGAATTCCGAGAATATTGCCCGAACAGCTTTTCTGGAACCAAAAACAGCAGAAAACAGGAACTGGCACTGTGGCATCTTGTTAATAGGTTAGTCCCAGAAAATGTATAATAATGATATATAATGCATATAAAACATGTGACAATGATACATAAAACAAGCATGAAACATCAGAAATTATAGATACGTTTGAGACGTATCAACCAGCGCCCATCGGCCCCACACTTTAGCCATCCTATGGCATCTGCCGTGATACCACCACGACAGGAAAGAACATGAAGGTAAGAATGGCAAGAAACTTGCCAGCAGTTGCATTTGCATTCTTTCGCTTTCTCCACCGCGAGAGTCGCCGTCCGACCTTCGCACGTCGCCGTCCGGCCTACGGACGTCGCCATCGCCTTCGTCGTCGCGGTGCTGGTTACCGCAACTACGGCCACGGCGTAGGCTTCCGTCGCCACGGCAGCGGTGGTGGCCTTCGCCACCGTTCTGGATTGGGTGGCCGTCGGCGCCCCTTCTTGAACCACCGTCGCCACGGCGGCCGTCGTCAAAGCCACCCTCGCCACGCACCAGTGCCAGCCACTGGACAGGGTGCCCAGCAAGTCGCTCCCGATGTTGCTGGACCATCTGCGCCACCACCGCCGGCGTTCTCCATCCCGCCGATGGATTGGCTTCTCGGCGGGCCAGCGGCACCGTTCCTGGGCGAGGAGGACGATTTCGGCGCCGCCCTCGCGCCACCACCGTTCTCGGCGTACTTCCCCGGCGCGGTCTTCAACCCGCCGTCACCAACGCCGTCCGCAGACCTCCCTGAGTACGACTTCTCGCCGGGGTACGGTCCCGAGACGGACGCATACTTGGACCTCCCGACGCCGACGCCGGCGCTAAGCGACGAGGACCCGGAGCACTTCATGCCGCCGGGATACGGCCCAGTCCCTGGACTGGAATCGCCGCCACCGGCCGAGGAGGCCGGCGCTCCCGTTGCCGCGCTATCGCATTCGACCTCAACGGCAAGGTTGAGCCCGAGGACGAGGAGTCGTATATTGTGGCTCCGGCATCGCCTCCGACTCAGGCACCGCAGCAGGCTGGGCCACCAACGCCGTCACCCGAAGCTCGCCGCATCCTGCGCCGATTCGCGGCGGCCATGGCCTCCCGCCATCCTGGTTTCCGCCCGGCCTCTTGGAATCCCGCCTCCCTTGGCTTCTCCGGCGAGGAAGAGCGCGGTGGGAGTTCTACTCGCCGTTGGTGATGCGGCCGACCATGGCCTCCGTCTGTGCTGGTCAATGAATTGGGGATTTGGGGATTGAGACGTACTGGGTCGCTCCTTATCCGACCGGCCGGTCAGACTATCCTTTCTAGTAGTAGACTAGTACTAACTAGGCCTATCTACGTTATGGCCACCAGCAATTATTTGTTAATATCTCATACATGAGCAATGTAGCAGATCAGTCAAGTAACACTAGTACCAGTACAGTTTAGTACTTGTCATGTTTTAGATCGTGCAGCTCTGTGTAATTACATAATGTACTCAGTTATTGTGTATATTGATGTTTTAGTCCATATTGTGTCTACAATAATTTATATGTTCAATGTGTTTGCATTTTGCAATCCCTATAACATATACAAATGGTACAATAATATTATTTTGCAATTGAGATTCATTTTTCTTGCAAAATTAAATATCAACTCACCATCAATTAAGTCCAAAAATGCCTAAAAGCAGACTTAATTCGAATTGACTTGATATGCAAAATTGTGAAGTGACTATCTCAAATTTATATATGGAATCACAAGGTAATATGGAATCTACTGCATTATGTGCAGATTATCCACAATTATTGTGAGGTCTACATTTTGTCAAAATTGACATTATGACTACCTTCAACGTGTTCTTCCATATATTTAAATTAAATCATAACATAAGGTACTAAGACTAAGGCATCTACTGATTTCGATCAGATTATGCTTCTTAGTGCTGCGAGACGGACTCCATAAAAATGTTGATATCTCCACGCGAGACGGACATCATAAAAATGGTGATATCTCCAAAGTGTTATGATAGATCTTTGAGGTCTACACTTAAGTCTACACTTGAGTTCACAAAATTTGCAACTTTATTACGACATTACCATGACGACTTCTAAATTTACACACAAGTAAATTGAACAAGTCTATTGTTCAAACCCCATGTGATTTAAGATGGCTAGAATTCAATGAGCTTGGTCTCGACGGTCAGAACTAACCAACATGGGATGTGGAAGTTGAGGTCAACCCTGCGTTACATGGAATGATAGTCGCACTTTCGTTACTCCATGATACCTGGTCAATTTGCACCAACATTCCGTGGGACACAACTGGCATACTCAAGGGTAAAGATATGAAGCACGCTTCAATCTTCAATATGACAATACCTAGGAAGCTAGTTGTCCATATCATGTAACAACGGGCTCTCCAAATGTCACAAATACCACGAACAAGGAGAACATGGTTATCGAATATGCTTCAAATGACCTGTTTGGAGGCTTTACTAGTCTCCCAACTCCATATGAACGACTATCTATTGTTGTAATAAATATGAAGTCGTTGTCATCAAATACAACAAATCACGGTATATTGTATCAGCACTCAAGATACAAATAAATGTGTATGTGTTCTATATATATGATAAAGATCTTCACACTGAAAAATCTTCAAGTCTATGTATAGAATTTTACGGGAGTCAATCTGATGAAAGAGGAAACTTACTTTGTGTAAAATGAACCACAAACTCTATACACTGGGAAATATATGCAAAACTCTTACTAAGAGATAATGATATATTTATTTAATCGCTGGACGCGATACCGTAGTTATTGGCTCTGATGATGCCATAATTACACCCCCAATGGGGTACTCAAATATTAATCAAGAACGCTTGATAGTATCTTGATTCAGTTTGTACCCTACATAATGTAGAGATATCCGTGAGAATGGTTTCCATAACGAAACCCATGATGACAACAAATGAGGAGTATCTCCTTTTTACAAGAACAACGAATATGACAAGCAATTTATTGCAAAATCCCTCTTTCTCGTCAGGATTGCACTACAAATACATCAATCCCGTAACACATGTTGCAAACAAGGAATTTTTTAGAATGTCAATGCATTCCAAACTTGGCATGATCGCCTTGGTCATCTCACCATAGAGATGATACGGAAAATTATCAGCAATTTCATTGGTCGTGATCTAATAAATGATGCTAAATTTCCTCAACCTCTACAATTTGTGGGTAGATCCAACCATTGTGTGTGGATTTTTTTTAATTTCATGGTTCTAATAGACACATCTCCATGATGGTCTCATGTGTGCATTATCATCCACACGTAACCATGTATTTTCCATAATAATGAGACACGCTATTAAACTACAAGCTCTCACTATTCAAAAAATCGAATTAAATTGATTCGAATGGACAATGCTGTTGAATTCTCCACGCATGCCTTCGATGATTGTTTCATGGCACCAGGGATTGAATTTCATCACTCGGTCCCATATATCCACACTCAAAATGGCGTGGTTGAATCTCTAATAAAGAGAGAATTAAGCTCATGACACATCTCTTACTAATGAATTGCAAATACCAACCTTGCATTGGAGTCATGCAAATTTACACCCTGCTGACTTAATTCAACTGCGACATACTACATATCGTAGTACTTCCCCAATAAAATTAGTACGTGCAAATCAAAAGTATTTCCCATCTGCGATAATTCGGTTACATACCGATATCACCACCACGACATACATCAATGGCCCCTCACAGAAAATTCGGGATCTATGTGAGGAATAACTGTATTTCCGTCAACTATAAATACCTCATGCTCCTGTCCGGGGGAGTTATTCAAGGCTAGTATGCTTAGTGAGGATAATTTCCAGGCATTAGGGGGAGATTTTAAGTACCAAAAAGAAAGCCATGAAATCAATTGGAATGTTCAACACATTTCCGCCTCAAATTCACGTACTCAAGAGACCGAACTTCGCGTTCAGAAAATAACTAATTTGCAACAGATTGCAAATAACCTGCCAAATCCATTTACTGGCTACAAACATATCACAAAATCCTATGATCCTGCAACAAGTGTGCCCGAAAGAGTGGAGGTATACCAACAAAACCACTCAACTCCTTGTTCAAAACAAGAGGGGGAGAAGTACAACCACACAGCAGGATTCAGCTTCTTGCAAGCAACAAAGGAAACTGAGGAAGAAACCCTCAGAATCAGTAAATGCAAGTCAACTTCACGTTGATAGACACAAAATGGGTAGTATACACCCGTGGATAGAAAACCACCACAACCCAGCTCAATAGTGCACACAATGACTGGGATATCGGAATACCTAGACTCGACCGTATTGGGAAATCACGAAGAGTCACCAAGGGTAAACAAGATTTTCACAACTATATACATTCTGGAGAAGATATAATTAAAAGCCTACAACTGTCGACATATACTTCTCAACCATGATTGCAAACAACCTTTACAATGATCCGGATCCAAATACCATGGCCATGGCAGAGTTTGAAACACACTCGCTAGGACTGGACTCAAATAAAGGATGCAATCCAATGAGAAATTGCCTTGCTCAATATAGGAAGGTATACACAAAAGGAATACCTACACCAGTTGTCGTCCAAGAACCGATGAGAACAACAAGGTGGTGAGTCAATAGCAAGGCATGTAGCATAAGGGTTCACGCAGATACCCAAAATACATTCTCCGGATACAAGTGGAATCAATCTCCGATAGTTTATCTCAATGGCAGTACAAATCGTCTATTTATGCAGTTGATAGATGTAGTGACCATATATTCATGTGTCACTTGATTCAGACATATAGGTTCCCCATGGGAATATCAATTTTAAATCCAAATACAAATCGCAACATGCATAGTGTAAAATCAAAAAGTCACTACATGACTTACAATAGTCGGAACAAATCTGGTACTACCGACTTAGTGAGTTCCTTATACAAAGGGATTACTCTAACAATGATGATTGCTCACACGTGTTCATCACGAAATCCTCGAAAGGGTATTCATAAAATCAGTGTATGTTGATGATTATAACATCACTCGCAACACACAGCATATTGATGAACCATGTAATCATCTAGAGACGGAATCTTAGATGAAGGATGTAAGAAAAATATCAAACTTTGCTTTAGCTACAATTCGAGCACCTTCACTCAATATTATGGTACATCATTTTGCCTATATCCAGAAATTATTGGAGAAAATTCAAATCATGGACAAGTCATATCCATCTAAACTCTATGGTTACTCAATCTCTAGACGTAGAGAAACATATATTCATACCATAGAGGATGGAGAAGAGATGTTAGGACATAATGTTCCAAATCTCAATGCCATTGGACATAGCACTAGTGAAAGGAACAAGAGTATCTTTCTGATATCTCCAAGGCATCAAATATCTTGACCTATTTGTTATTTCAGAGAAATCTAAACTCCAATATCATCGGATGCGCTGATACTAGCTACTTTAAAGATCCCCATAATACTAGATCGCAAACGGGCTTCATTTACCTACATGGTGGGCTTGCCATTCAATTGATATCTTCCAAAAAGATTTCAATGGCTACAACCACCTATCATTCTGAAATACAATGCTTCACATTTATATGTAGGGATTTACGGAATGATAAACCACATTCAACATTCATGTTGTATTGGTTCTATTGAATCACCAACTATTATCTACAAGATAATAATACTTGTGTTGCTCAAATGCAAACAGGTTATACAAAGGCAATATCACTAAGCATATTGCACCTATATTGCAAGGATCAGGGGGAGTCTCTTCCTGAATTATAGCCTACTAAAACATTATATTACACTCTTTTTCCCTTTATGAGTTTACTCTCAAGGTTCTCATCAAGGTTTTTAATGAGGTAATGTCAACACAAGAATATATGTCATATGTCCTATTTTCCCCACCGGGGTTTTCGACGGATGTATACAAGGCATATTAATTGTTCTCTAAACTTACCAATGAGTTTTATCCTTTCAAGGTTTTCTCATATAAGTTATGAAAGAGACAATGATCATTATATGTTGTATCATTTTCTCCTTATTTTTCCACTGTGTTTTAAAGGAGTTTTAACAACATATCAAATACTATTCTCCTCACATTTTTCCCAAAGGGTTTTGGGGAGAAATTATCAACTTTAAACATATGTCATACTTCCTGTTTTCCCCACTAGGGTTTTTAAAGGAAATATACAAGACATATTTATTGTTCTCTAAACTCACTATGGGTTTCCCTTTTAAGGTTTTACCATATGAGTTATCAAAGAAACAATAACCATCATATGTTGCACCATTTTCTCCTTATTTTCTCACTGGGTTTAAAGGAGTTTTAGCAACATATCCTACACAATACTCTCCTCATATTTTTCCCACAGGGTTTTTGGAGGAGTTATTCAAAACAATATACACTTGTGATCAAGACAAAAATTCTCAAGATTATACAAGGAATACAAGACACACAAGAAGCAGCTTTGTGCAAGGGGGAGTGTTGAGAATAAACCGCATCCTACGGTTGCCAACTATGAAAGCCAACCGACTCCACAAACCGACCTATATATATGCACGTTTTAGATATGCCCAAACTGCTAGTGGCAGTTGCCACTTCTTGTAACCGACTTGTACCATGTATAAAAGGCCTCCGGCCAGATCAATAAAGCAACTGTTTTCATTCTATTCTAACAGCGTTGTCCACCAACATGAACAATCAGGAGTCCTCAACGGAAAATACTATGTTGAACACAGGTACATATTAACTCGGTTGGGAAATGCATTTTTAAAATGTTTAAATTTCTGGAAAAAAAAAGTTCGCGTGTACATCTGCATGTTCCATGTGTGTAGAAAGTTTCACAAAGAAACGACTTTTTACTTGGCCTATGTAAAAAAGAAAAAATATGTCACATATATATTATATATAGCACTGAATTTTTCTCTTTTTTACTGAGGCAAAGTACACTAAAAGAGGTTCATATGTAACTGTGTTCTACCTATTCACTCTCAGATGTCAACACATATCTTCGTCTACGCAGTTTCTTAGGACTATCACCATTACACTAAAAGTCTAAAATTGTGTACACCGTATAAAAAAAGTGTACTGGAACATACAGTGTCCCGATAATTTCTTCGTCAACACATACACTATTCTCGTGGCCTAGACTATATTAAATTTATACTCCGTTTGTTCCGGTTTATAAGTCCTGCGCGTGTAGCTAGATCGTCAATTTTACTTATATGAAATAAAATGTATTACACAAAAATTATATCATTGAAAAATATGAAATTTGAAGGTTGATATATTTTTCGTAATATATAATTTATATTAAGTTGGTCAAATTGACGAGCTAGATAGGCACTACATGCGCACGACTAATAAAACCGCACCAGAGGGAGTACTGTTGGATGTACAAAGCGGAGGGTACATATTAATTTCAGAGCATCCAAAGTTTTCTAAAAAATTATAAGATGCGTAATCGCCTAAATGGAATCATCAATCTCTAGTATCGAGTATTTATTGATTTGAGCTGGAGTTGCCAAGCCCTTAGGCCCTTTTTCTTTTGGAGTTGTTTCGCTACCTTTTATTTTAGCTTGGCGCCATATGTTGTTGCCCCCAACAAACTCGTATTTTGTTTCTTAACCTGTAGCTGTGTACCGTCTGGTTGAATGTCTTTGCATTATTCATAAAAACGAAGTTAAAACCTATTTGAGGAGGGCGCATCATATATTTATGGAGGTACTATATGAAAAAATTAAAATTACTGAGAGAAAATAAACAAATGACGTGAGCTTTACTTCATGATACCCTAACTGCAAAAAACGGCATTTGCTAGTAATTTCCCGTGTTTAGAAATCTGTGTGACCCAACTCAAACTGTTGTGGAAAAAACATATCCGTGCCGTACCACACGTCATCTGCTGCAAAAGAGCAACCAGATGCGCAGTTGCTGCTGACAGTATTAAGACTAGATCAAGTCTACGATTGAATTGCGACGAAATGGAGCGGTCAGTCATCCAAGTATAAAATCCGGCTATTTACATAGTGTGCGTGCAATTGACTTGGCGTGCAAACACTAATGTGTTCAAAATGGAGGGGATGTTTTTCCTAAAAAAAATGGAGGTGATAAAAAAAGAAAGGAAATGGTCTCCGAATTTTTGTTTCCTACAAACCAGGACATTTAAAAATTGCAGTGATGGGTTTTAAATTTTCTTTATGTAGTAGGTAGACTTTGTTTCTCCGATAATGAAATGATATAGTGTAGTACATAGATGACGATGTGCATGCGTAAGCATGGATGTGTGATGATTGTAGCATTTCCATTGACTTTGCCGTCGCATAGACCTGTACATACTCCATGTTCGCATTTCTTCTTAATCTGATTTTTTCAAACTTCGAGAAGAAACGGAGTTACTCGGAAAGAAGATTAGTAAGTTAGGGGAAGGCTCTCAAAAGTCAGTGTTTGTGACCGTGGTCTACATGCAGAACGGGCACCATCACCGGCAAAAGTCAAACACACAAGTGCTCAGATCCTTGATTTATTTAATTGAGAAGATAAAACAAAGAGCGGCATCGATCATGGCAACAAGTCGGCAAGTGCCACGCAATGTTCCATTCTCACGAGCTGTATATACCAAACTCAAGCCAGTACGTTCTCCTTATTAAGTTGAGTAAGATATCCCTGCAAAAAGAAAAGCCAGTAAGATATACGCTGAAAACAAATAAGATAGCCTTGCCATAATGTACTCGCTAAGTTAAAATCTTGGATGCCATGCTCTCTCTCTCTCGTTTTAAAGCGGCACATCAGCACATGGATGGGCACAGTTCCCTCGAGGCCGACGGGCGGAACTTTTTTTTTTGTCAGGCGGGCATCGGAAAAAATTGTGCTTAGGTTGTTTTTGGGCCGACACAGTGGCACTCTGTAGCCCGACACCATATGGCCTATTAGCAGCCCCCCCCCCCCCCCCCCAGCCCATCACTCCATTCTGTTTCTTGGTCCGCCACTAATCGGGGACCTTCTATATGCCGCGTTCAGCGCGTCGCCGGGAGCTCCCGGTCCAACACGTTCAGGTTCAGCGTCGCTTCCGCAAGCGACGCCTACAGCGGGAACGTCATGGCCTTTCAGAGAAACTTGTGAAATAAAAAATGTCTCAGATTTTGATTTTTTTAAAATTTGAACCATTTTGAATTTTGAACATTTTTAGAAATCCGATCCATTTTTGAATTTTGAACATTTTCAAAATCTGAGCCATTTTTAATTTCGAACATTTTTTAAATATGAACTATTTTCAAATATGAACTATTTTTAAAATGAACATTTTTAAAATCTGAACTATTTTCAAAAATTAACATTTTTCATGCACTTCTGGCTTATAATATTTAGCAGTGTGTAATAAAGTGGACCCGCAATGTTTCTGTTGTATTACTCTGAGCGATGTAATATTTACAGATTAGTCCTTCCCTGTGTGTTATGTCAACGACTTGTGCACTACAATATGCAGTGGTGTACTGGGTCACCGTAGTTGGTATCAGAGCAATTGCTAGACCTTAGGCTAAAAACCTATTAAAGGAAAAACATGTAGGAATACGAGGCCTTAGAAAGAAATAGGTTTTATATTGCTATGATGGATATTCCCTTGAGAATAACATTATCATGCAACTATTACTTTATTCCTATCCTAATATCCTTTTTGCTAAACACCTAGGATGGATAAGGGACTTCACAAGAGGTCTATCCGGGTGAGGGATGCAGTGTTAGGAAATGGAGTGTTCCGGGGAAATTGGGTGGAAGTGTTGAAGCAAGAATCGATCTAAAAGACAATGAGTCACTGACATGGTGGAGCCAGCGGCAAGAACAACATCGCAGCAACAGAGCAAGGGGATAAAAAGTCGGCAATAATCGATCAACAAGACAATGAGTCACTGACATGGTGGAGCCAGCGGCAAGAACGTCATCGCAAGAAACGGCGCAACCGAATAAAAATGTGGGCAAGAATCGATCAACAGGACAATAAGTCATTGACATGGTGGAGCTACACTACAAGGAAACAGCTAATCACCGGCGTGGCGGTTTTCGGATCACCGGCGAGAAATGGCCACGTCGGGGATTCGTGGGATTACCGGCGAGGACAGCCACGCCGGTCATCAGTTTGCAAACCTGGTTTCCGGTTTCTAGTATTGGTAGATTACCGGCGTGGTGTAGCATGGCTCGCCAGTAATTGTTTTATTAATATTTAAATTTATTATTAATTTACCCAATTGTTATATATTCGAGATTTCATATTAAAGACCATATTCGAGAATTCGCTAGTACAGAATATATTCGAGAATACACGCACAGAAATACAAATACATATTTAACTTAAAAGTTCATATAGCTGATTACTAGATAGTCCACGGAAGCTAGCTATTACAACGATAAGTCTTAAATATGTTTTTACAGACCCAAATAACATAGTTCTGCCAACGAATATAAAGTTCACGGAAGGTACATAAAAGATAAGCCGCTATTACAACGACAAGTTTTGAAACGCTCTACTAGATGGTGTTAAAGTTGCGCATGCCATCAATTGTGAATTGCCCCGTGTGACCCTATGCCCTCATGCGTTCGAGGATGTCGTCTTTCTGTAGTGGTAGGCAATAGAACTGAGCGTCGACGGTGTTGACATCTCTGTTGAGAACTACTGCAAGCTCGTTCTGAATACGCGCCCAGTTATCTCTCATATTTCCATCTTCGACATTCTTCAAGCATTCAGCCCACCTGAGGATGGTCTTGTCTCCGCCCATCATATGCTTCGCACGTACGAACGACCACATTTGATGGAGGAAGAAGTAGCTCCCCATGTTGCTATCTTCTGCTTGTTGTGCGCACTTGAAAGTGTTCATGTGTTTAAAGCAAATCATTTCATACTTGTCTTTCTTCACTTTACTATGATCGATGTTGCCACCGTTGACGTTGTATTCAAAGAGAGCCTGATCCAAAGTGGTCATGATATTATCGTAATTTATCTTCTTGTGGAGGGCCGAATCCATAAAGAGAGAAGTAGAACGCTTTTGCTCGAGAACGATGAGCACCATGTGATCGCTGCGCAAAACATATCACCAAATATCAATCATAATGAGTTTGATAAGAATGGAAATCTAAAAATCAAAGCAAAGTAATATAGGCGAGTGACTTACTACGGACAGTACGGCACGAGAAGGTTTGTCTTGTCCTGATTCTGCAGCATGAAGTTTGTTAGATATTTCTTCATTTTAGTACAACCGGCTTTGGTCTTGAAGGTGTTCTGGTATAGTATCTCGGGGTCCGCAATAGCGACGTCCATGATATTGTCAACTAAGATAGCAGAGGTTAGGTGGAGCGCCCATAGGCGGAGCAAGGATAAAGACAACTGGCGCAGGTGGAGCATGTTGAAGACTTCTTCGTAGGCCACAAAGAACACTTCCGAGGGGAATTCATGACCCCAGTCCACATATTCGTCAGGCATCCTCACCGCATAGACCGGGAACACGATTTTCTCCTTTAAGGAAAGAAGCCACTTCTCGTGTTTGAGGATTTGTTGGTGCAGAAAATTGATTTCATGGGGCGTGGCTGCGAGCTGATCCGGCGAGAGCATAGGCTCACCCATGTGATATAACCTCAACGTTGTTTCACCAGATCTCGCAGCAGTCCGAGAGGGGCCCGGTTTTGTATCCGCGTGATGTTTCTTTCTAGAAGGGTGACGCCTTTTCTTTGCTCCTGGGGCCTGCTGGCTGGCTCGGGCCGGCTGGGAAGGTGGTATACCACATCCAAAGCCTTCCTTCACTGCCTTATGCATTGTGCTTGGACTAAAGACTGTCCCTTTCTGTGTGCCATGTTGGGTCGCCTCGACGTCTGGTGGCGTGTCGAAAAGAAGACTCTTATTGGCACGTGTGCGTTCCTGATGTTGAGGGCTAAGGAGTCCTATCATGTCATTATCATGCTGCTTTTCCATGTCATCGATGTGCTCTTGCGACATCATGTCAGCCTCGCCATGATCATTCAGAAAAGCCGTGCACGGGTCGTACTCCTTGTCCTACAATACTTCTTTGCAAGTCTGCACGTTATTGTTAGGACCCAAAGGAGATGGACCTGATGTGCTGCCCGTTCCTGGTATTTGCAGACCCAAAGGAGATGGAACTATTGTGTTGCCCATTTGTTGATGCACCACAGGGGGCGAGGGTGTTTCTTCTTCATTACAGGGGTTTGGATCAACGTTCTTCTCCATCACCGCGTCCTCATTTCGCCACTTTTGCTTCTTCGACAACCCGTAACCACGGGTTCCGAGGGTATGCCGACCGATGCATCTGTTACTCTGGTCCTTCCCCCATTTAGACAATGCCTTGCTTTTGGAGTTTTTCAAATTCTCTATGAAAATTTCCCAATCCTCCTCACTAACGGAAGGCCAAGTTGCACGTACAACAGCAAATTATTTTCCTTTCTCAAGGAAGTCAGTTCTTGCCATATACTTCCAACCACTCAAGGCCTTCGAAAACTTGCATAACGCATGTTCGTTTACCAGATTGCCAGTCTGCTTAAGGTTGTTGTACGTACGTGGGAAGGAGAATCTTTGGTGAAGCCTTTTGAGGAGAAGGTCACACTTCTTAGCGTTTTCCTTTCCCCTAATGGTTGGATCGTTTAGGTTGCAGACTTCTTGGACAATGCATCCAATGGTGTTGCCGTACTGAGAGTGGGCTTTGACCGGACTTAAAGGCTCACCAGACGCGTCTAGTCGCTGATGCATGTAAAATGCATACATGAACTTTACATTTTATTACATGTTATTCCATGTTATTTGCATCATATAAGGGTTATATTCATGATTTATATTGAGTTTTGGGGATAATTAACAATTTCCCTATTTTTCTGGAATTAACCCTGCACTGTCAGAAAACCCCTTTTTCTATATTTTTACGTTTCAGGCGACCAAATCACGTCATAATGACCTGAGATTTTACGGGGATCACTTTTTTGAAAGGAACGAAACGTAGGCGCAAAGGAAACGAAGAAACAGAGATCAGAAGGCCGAAATAGGTGGGCCCACGCGGCCAGATTCCCTGACCGCGTGGGACCCACCAAAATGGCCCTCGGGCCTCCGCTGCCGTCGATCCTTCTTCCCGAAGCTTCGTCTTGACCTAAAAACGACTATATATAGACCCCCCAGGGCTTTCGCGAAGGAGAGCGCCGCCGAAACATAGAAACCACGAAACAGAGACCTGGAGCTGAAGATTGGAGGGGGAAAACACCGGCGGGGCGCTGCCGGCGTGGTCTCCTTCTCCTCCAACAACATCTCCACCGACACCATGATGAAGAGGGAGTAGTCCACCTCTGGACTATGGGTTTGTGGAAGTAACTTATGTATCTCTCCTCTCTATGAGCTTCACTAATTAGTACCGTATGAGCTGCTGAACATGATTACGGTCATCTATGTAATTCCTTTATGGTGGATCTTTATTATGAGTTAATACATGTTTGAGATTGCAATGGTTTTGTTTCAGTTATGAAAGTAGATGCATATTATGTACCCCGTTCTTATTTACTTGTCATGATCAAGCATGTTTATGAGAGCATGTGAGGGGGAACGTGTGCATTAGTTGGACTAACGGGGGGTTGCTAGTGCAGTGAACGTGACAGATAGTTCTGCGATCCACTTGGGTTTTCTACCTTACTTTGTTGCCTCACTAGGGATAAACAAAAATACCATGCTACCGGAGAGTGGATGTGACCTTGGCCACTACCTCTATGACTAGATCTAGCATGTTCTTATTTTAACTTCATGTCATTGAACTTATTGCTATGCTCTGATTTATCTTAATTACTAAGATGTTATGATTTAGTTCGCATCTTGGTGGAGCATAAGAGAGAGAACAACTTATACTTGAGATCTCTATGTTAGGACGTGATGCCCATATTATTAATAACTTATCAAACCATGTTTGCCATCTTTCATGTTAATTTTAGTGTTCCATTGTCTACCACGTTATCAAGAGAGAGTGCATTTGTGAAACCATGAACCCCGGTCCATTTTTAATCATAAGAAACACCTTTCCAACACTTTTATCACCACTTTTGTTTGCTGCCATTTTTAATTCCGAAAATACAAAAACACTTTCACATCTTGCATACATTATAAAAAAACCAAAAATATCATTTATCATTGTTTTCACCATCATTGCATATTTATTTTACCATCATTGCATATTTACTACTGTTTGCATATTTATTTTATTATCATTCTCACATCTTGTGCTTGACAACCACTTGGTGAGGTTGAGGGCACAAAACAATTTATTTTGTTGCAGGTTCTCAAGAGAAGGATAAGGAGATAACACCTGAAATACTGGTTCCCCGAGAGTTCGATATTAAACCCTCGAGTCACCCCTCGTGGGGAAACTGTCTTCCACTACTACATACACTCTGCACTTGGAGTCTCAACCTAACCCATTTACTTTTCACGCAGGTACCACGCGAAGGGCTAGCAACTGTTTTATGGCACCATTGTGGGGGAACTACGTGAAGGGCCATCAAGACCGTTTTCTGGCGCCGTTGCCGGGGAACCATAGCTGAAAGGTTTATCCAAGGATCACTCACATCAAGTCAACTTCATCACCAGCTTGTGTAACAACCTAAGCTTGGGGAGGTTGCACCTACGTGAGCATCATCTTATCCATCTTTACCTACAATCATTTTATTTTGTTTTTGTTCTTGTCTTGCATATCATCTTTATATTTCAGTTTGCATATTTATATTCAGTTTTGCATTTTTGTGTTGCATTTGTTATTTCGAGTTGCATTAGTGTCATTTTATTTCAGCTTTGCAAAAAAAAGTTAAAAACACATAAAAATTGCAATCATGAGTCTTGAAAAAAAAAAAAAAAGTGAGTCTTCCTTTAAGTTCCATTTCTAGTTTTAAACAACAACCTGGAAAACATTAAAAGATGCCTGGGTTAGAATTAATAGGATGCACTATGAAGATCCTACACCTTGTGAAGATGAAAAGCTAGATCTTTACTTTTATTATGGAATGGATCCTTGGTATCAAAATGCTTTAGATGGGGCTACAGGTGGAAGTTTTGTCCTGTCAACACCATCCTGTGCGGCCATGACACTTAGAAGAATTTTTGGTAACTTTGTTGGTAGAAAGAAAAAGGTAGAGGATACCACAGTAGCACTTGCATTATCTAAAGATAAATTCGAAGCTGGTTTAGAGAAACTACCAAATAAAGAGGATTTTGAACAACTAGCATCTGTTTCTAAAAATATTATTCCTAAGATAAATGATGAATTAGTTAATGTCATGCATAAACTAAGATTATGTGAGAAAGAATTTCTTGAAAAAGACATTAGTCTCAACAGTATTGAGGAAAAGTTGGTTTGTGTTAGTGATTTATTAAGGAAAAACCCATCATTTAAACATGTGAAGGAAATTCCTATTAAGAAACAAGTTTGGATTAAAATAGAGAGAAAAGTTGAGGAAGTTAAAATGCTTAGTGAAGTTAAGGAACCATTTGTTGATTTAGAGAAGTGTAGCTTGCATGAATTAATTTCTATCTTACAAAAATTTGCAAGTGATCCTTCTGTTAATATTAACCAGGCTGGTTTTGGTTCCTATATTGCTAATCATGTCTTAAAAGAAAAGATTGTTAGGTACAATCAAGAAGCTATGATACCACCTAAGCTTGGGGATATCTGGATCCCTAAGGTACTAGTAACCATTGGAAAAGAGACACACCATGCCATTTTAGATCTAGGATCTAGTGTCTCTATATTATCTAAAGAACTATATGAAGTCCTTGAACTTAAAAATATTGAGAAATGCTCTATTGAACTTGCACTTGCTGATGATTCCATTAGACATGCTCTAGGAAAAGTAAGTGATGTTATGGTAGAGTTACACATGACTTTTGTGCCTGTATAGTCCTATTATTTTGGGAAGACCTTTTCTTCGTACTACAGGTACCATTATTGATTCAAAGGAAGGGAATGTGAAGTTTCAGTTTCCACACAAGAAGAGCATGGAACACTTCCCAAGGAAGAGGGACACACCAAGGTTCAAGCTCCCTCATGAGCTACGTCCCCTTTGATTATCAAGTAAGTAAGCCTAGCTATATGGCTATAAAGAAAGCGCTTTACGGGTGGCAACCCGGTTGTTTTTGTTTGAGATTTTATTTGAGTCCTCTTGCTGTAACAAGAGAGTAGTTTGTTAGTTTTGTTTCTGGGATTTTTAATAAAGAACCAAGTTTTACCTATTTTGGGTTTGAAAAGTTGCTATTCATTTTCGGAGAGTTTTCTGCCTGCACGTATTCAGTGGTACATCCTCCCACACACCTCTGTACCGCTCTATGTAAACCTGGTGTTTGATGCTATAAAGTATTATCCTATAATCTATGTCATGTTTGTGTAGTTTCTTTGTTCTTTGATTGCATTGTTGAATGTCTTTGGTTCATTAGAGATGTATGTTTATACGGTACAGTCCTTTGGTGTCCATTATATTTGTGCGCGCATGGATCAACATCATAGAGTTTGTAGTATGCGTAAAGTAAGGGGTAGTCCTGCCGGAGCGACAGAAACCTAAGGACTCGAACCGGAATATTGCACGTATGGGAGTAAGAAGATCATTAACTTAATGTTATGGTTGGGGAAACCTTAATGAATTGTTAGCTACGTGGAAGCCTGCTAACAATCCAATCATATAGTATGTGTAATCACAAATAGTTGAGTGCATGTATATTTAGTCTCTCCCACATAGAAAACTGCATCGAAGACAATGAACCAAGTATATTCACTAATTAATCTTGGACAAATCCATCACACTTTCCACCACTTTTCCACACTCATGGTTCTGTTAGTTTAGTGTTCTTTAGTGTATTTTATTGCTGCAGCAACTAACTTTATTTTCTTGTTATTTATTATCCTGTAAAGCTGTCTCTCATACCCGTATTGTTACTCTAGTTTTATTTCCTAGTTAGAGCACACGTGTAGTGTGCGTAGAGTTGTATCAGTGGTTGATAGAACTTGAGAGAATACTTATCCTACCTTTAGCTCCTCGTTGGGTTCGACACTCTTACTTATCGAAAAGGCTACACACGATCATCTATACTTGTGGGTTATCAAGACCTTTTCTGGCGCCGTTGCCGGGGAACAATAGCGTGGGGTGAATATTCTTGTGTGCACTTGTTTGCTTTATCTCTAAGTAGTTTTTACTTTCAGTTTTAAGTTGTTTTATATCTTAGGATGGATAGAAATGCGAATTATAAAAAAAAGTTGTACTTGTTATCTAAAAATGTTTTCAAAAAGAAAAGTGATTGGAAAGATGAGTAATGGTTAAGTGGGAGTCGACCTTGAACACTTGTGTTCATGCCTATGAAAGCAAAACAAATGTTTCCATGGAATCTTTTCATCTAAAAACATGTATATATTGTACATATTCCTCTGTACCATATAAGTAAAGTGCTAATTGTAGACTCTAGTTATAAGAAAGTGAAAGTTTTGCTTTGCTGTCCAGAAACAGATTTTCCGTGCTCCACTGTATAAAATGTTTAAAATCACCAAAACGTGATCTTAATCTGCAATTTCTTGAGTGCAAAGCCCTGCTTATTGTCTTTCTTTCATTAGTTCTGACTTTTCTGTTTTGAGTTACGTAGCTGTCTCGAAAAATTAGATCTTCACTGACTGATTCAGTTTAGACAGATTTCTGTGCTTCGCTGTAAAAAATCTTTATAAATCTCAGAATAGTGTTTTGACCTGAAAAGTTTTGTGCATAAACCTGATATTATTATCTGTCTTTCATTAGTTTGGAGTTTTTCGATTTGAGCTACGTAACTATCTCGTTGAGTGTCGTCTTTACAGACTGTTCAGTTTTGACAGATTTCTCTGTTTATCTAATACTGTACTTGGTGCTCTTAGTTTTCTTAGTTTTTCGACGGACAACGGAAATGATAAGAACTTCGGTATATACAGTGGCTAATGTTTAATAAATATTATGAAATTTGCCAACACTTGAACATGAGTGGATTTTATTTAATGAGTACTAACGCTACTAATGAGTTTTGTGAAGTTTTATGTGGATGTGGCCTATAAGTTCTAACAATATGGTGATATGAGATGAACAAGAAGACGCAAGAGCTCAAACTTGGGGATGTCCAGGTGCAACCCAAGAACATTATTCAAGTACATTCAATCATCTAAGCTTGGGGATGACCGAGACATCCCCTATTTATCAACTAACAGCAGGTTGTCTCGTTCATGATCTATATTACCCGTCCAGGTGCAGCAGATTTTTGTGACCGGAATGTATTGTCTTAATTTGTATTATAATTTGCTTTTATTTAGTTTTGGTTTTCTCTTATTTGTTTTTATCTAGTTCTTTATTTGGTTTTTATTGCTTCTTTTTTTCGTTATAAATTTAAAAACAACAAAAAGATTTTCTTTTCTTTTACTTCTTTATTTGATTCTTTCTTTGGATTTTATTTGGTTTTTGCTTTTGGTTTTTATTTGGAGTTTTCCTTACTGTTGCTAGATAGTTTAGGTCATGTTTATCCTCTGGTCTTTTAGTTTTAAAAATTAAATAAAATAATAATGTACCAAGTTTTACCCATTTGGTTTTAGTTGATACGTATTAAAAATGGCTTTTCTGTTTTCAGCAACTGCTGCTCACTGCGCGATTTTTCATATTTTACTAGAAACTCGAAAAGTCACAAAAATTGGATAGATTATGTATCACCTAATCCTCTGCATGCGCAAAAAATTGGCAAAAATTTCTGACATGTTTAAGTGCACCTAAAAAGTACGTTTTTCCAGCTGCTGTTTTTTCTCAACATATTCTGACTTTTGTTGCAGCAGTGGCCTCTTTGCGTTTTCATTTGATTCTTTTTGGGTCTTACCTTTTATTTAGAAGTTGGCCACTTAAGCAACCTTTCTGTAACTTAAAAACAAAATTTGATTTGGTTTAATAGCAGCACTTTGGAAATATTATCTATTACACTAATGTCTAACCGCAGAAAACAATGGGGAAGTTTTTGCGTTGAAGTTTTTTCACAGAGAATGAAGGAACACCAAACTGAGAAATATTGAAGAATGGTCAAAGCCATAAGCTTGGGGATGTTTCCGCATCCCTCTTCATCAACAACCTCTCGGTTTGCAAACCTTTAAACTTTGTTTTTCGACCAACATAGAAACTTGCATAAACTTGGAGCGTCTGTATCTTATTATTTATTTGTCTTAGCATCAAAACATCGGTTACATCAATGAGGTAATTATCATATCTTTTATTTATTTAGTTGCTGGATTATTTGATGAAACTTAAAAATGATGTGTGCATAATATTTAGTACTTTATGTTTTCTTATGGTTAGTGTCAACTAGCTAATAGTGTATATTATGTTATTTTGATGTTAACATGCATTGTCCTGTTCATAAGATGGTATGGTATTGTAGTATCCTCCTCTGAAGAATTTATTTGGATCGACTTGGCGCATGCTTACACATGTGTATGACTATAAAGAAAAGTCTATTAAGCCTCTATGAACCTTTAGGACTCGAAGTGGTAATATCACTTCTTATGCCTCAGTTAATATTATTTTGTCGCAAGCATGATTATGACAGTTATTGTTCTCTTAGTTGTCGCTTCCTAGTCTATTGCTAGCCTCCGCTTGTACTGAGCGGGAATGCTGCTCGTGCATCCAAAATCCTTTAACCAAGTTTTTCCATGAGAGTCCACTATAAATTCCTATTCATGGTATTTGTAATCCATTCCAAGTAAATTTTCATGTGCTAACTTTAAAACCTTCAAAATACTTTTTATTTGTGCCATTGTTTTTAGCTCATGAAGAAGCAGTAGATGGGTTTGTTATCTTCCATGCTAAATAAAATTTTCCTGACTTGCATGCTTCATCTTCTCGTCACTAATTTTGCAAAGAGCTGGTTAGACCATTATAATATCTAAAAGAATAAAAATATATATAGACACTCCTCCATGGTATGAGATTGTTGGCAGACACCCGAGGATTCGGTTAGCCATGGTTTGTGTAAGGAATGGTGGGGAGGAGTGTCAATCTATATAATATGTGCATATTATAAGTGCAAAGTATAAATATTTCGGAACCGCTCTCAAAACTTGTTTAGCATGGAAGATAATAAAAACTCTATTGCCATTCGTTGACCGGACCAACCACCTCTCAAAACAATTTTACTTCTGTTTTAAAAATAAAAAGTTCTAGCACATGTTAATCCCTGCTTCCCTCTGCGAAGGGCCTATCTTTTACTTTTATGATGAGTTATCATTCTTTTTTTGAGCACTTTTTCGAGAGCATAGTTGTCATTCTTAGTATAATATGCTTGGTAGATGCAGAGATCGACAGTCCCTTCCACTCCCTCTCCTCGCCACCAAGGCCGGCTGGAGGAAGTACACAGGCAAATCAACTCCACAGTAGCACGCTGCGGCCAGGAACCACGACCTTATTAAAGGGGACGGTGGCCCTCCTCGACGCTCCCAGCTCGCACCTCTGGAGCTGCGGAGCACGTGGAAGGAGCCCTAGGAAGCACTAGATCTGAAAAAAATAAACATTCAGATATTCAAGTGCTAATAAAGGTTATCTAGAAGAAAAAATAAACTCTATTACAAATCTGTCATTTCGTCTGATGTTTACGGACCAAAATTAAATGGGCAAACAAACGTCGACACAAACTGCAAGGTTACGTACATTTTGAACAGGTCGATGAAATGTCGTGTCAAATAAAGGTGAGGCCTGATCATCATATAACTTAGCAGAGTAACTCGATGCACGCTAGAGCCTCGGAGGCATTCAAGCGTGGCCATTCCTCTGAACATTTGAATGATAAGACACGCTTGAAACCCGGATCGCAACATTCCCTGTAAAAAATGAAGCATTTTCAAAAAAATAAAATCCCACTAAAGGCCTTGAGCCACTGTTGGTTTTCGACGGGACCAATAAGTTCTGACGAAGTTCAATTATGAAAAACTAACAAAATGTTAACACAGATCTACCGGAACTAAAGTTTTGATCCTAGCAGATATTCAAAATGTTAAATTAAATGCTCATAAAGACCATCTAAGGGAAAAAGAAAAACAGTCGTACTGAAAATGATCATTTCGTCTGATTAGATGTCAGGAAAAGAATATAAAAGGGAAGACACCCGTCGACACAGCCGGAAGAAGGTTACAGGGTGAGGGTGTACCGGCGAAGGAACGGTCATGTCAAGGAAGGCTGAGCACCGATCGTCAGAAGAGTAAAAAATCTGAGAACGTCACGAGCAGTAAGCATTCAAGTGTGGCCATTCCTTCCACGATTTGACTGATAAGACACGCATGAAACCCGGTGCGCAACATTCCCCGTGAAAAATTGGCCAGTTGTGAACCATTGGATCCTACTAGGCATCTTCTTGTTTTCGACGAAGGGTGAATTTTATTAGCTCATCAGGAGGATACAAACACAATGAGCACACACCCAGACTCTACCCAGGCTATGTATCGTTAGGATGCACATAGCCGACCCTTTTTTTTTTTGACACATCCAACAACCGCATATATTCACCGGACGTCCACATACACAGTACATAGAACAAAGAAAAACGAAGAACAAACATACGAAGTGGATGATCCAGAACCGGAAACGCGAGCCGCAGCTCCACCGGCGACGAAGACGAAGGCCGGCAACCACCTTGCCACAGCCTGGGCACATTCAAACCCTTGAGAGGCGCCGCCGTGTCTGCCCGCCGCGCCGCGACGAGCTTGTTGACGATGAACACGTCGGGCAGGCGCCCCCCTGGCTCCGCTTCCCTTCCTTGCCTCGGCCGCCACCGGATCCGTCGCTGGGGGAGGCTGGAGGGCCCGACCAGCCCAGCCCTGGATGAAGAACGCAGCTCCAGCGCCGCCGCACCGCAGCAGCTGGAGCAGAAGGCCACGCACGGCGGATCCGTGGATCCGCGAGCACGGCGGGGTCGACGACCGCACGAAGAGGCCCCACCGGAGCTCCCCCGCCGGAGAGGATGGCCGCCGACGCCAAAACCCCACCAACCGCACCGCCGCCTCCACAGCGCCGCCGGCGGGAAACCCCCACACCCCTACTCTATGTACACGAAGGGATCCGGGGATCCCCCACCCACCCGCCGCCGGAGCGGACGGGGGGAGAGAGATCCCGCGGATCCGCGACGGCGAGAGCGCGGCGCGCGGGCGGATCCAAGAAATCGCCTCCTCTGCTACTGTAGCGAGGAGGAGGGGAAAGTGCGGCTGCCCACTGCGGCCACATAGCCGACCCTAACACATAACAAAAAGACGCCGGCAAGTAGCAACGTCATTTGAGACCAAAGCTATGCCTAGGCGAGGAAAAAAAAAGAAAAACCTAAAGCGATCAGATCCGCGATTGGCAAGCTACACAATCACACCGACCATATCCAAAAACAACAATCTCATGACACCACACGGATGACGAGGATCTTCAACAGTAACGCCTCTAGGAAGGAAGCGAAGCTCAAGCGCCACCATCATCAAATCCAACCACTCAAGGACAGATTTTAGGTTTTCATCTTGAAAAACCAGTCCGAGCATATACGAGCAATGCCTTTAACAAGGTAACGACGTAAAAACATCGTCATTGGCAGGTATAACCAACTCGGGTCTTCTATCTCTTCCTCAAACCAGAAACCATTTGTCCTTCTTCTAACCTCTTGGTCTATTTTCGGATTAAAAAAATAGTAGGGTTTGTTTCCTAGCTTCCGGCGGTTGCAAAGTGTAAGGGCAACTCCAATGGGCCGACGCAAACGGACAGGCCATCTGTTCGCTTTTTGTCCGTTTGGGTCGCCAAACGGATAGCTCATGTCTGCGCGTGTCCGTCGTGCCAACGAGTACACCTAATGGCGTGACATATTTCCGGTTTTTTGGGACAAATTCAACCAGGCCATACATGGTCCATTTTGCAATATATAAAGGGGTGGGGATGGGCCACAAACGGCCTTTTGACAATAGTAGAAAGGAAAAAAATGATGGCCACAACTAGTCCTCGTCGCCGGCTGCCGGCGCCTACTCCTCCTTGTAGTCTGATGGGTCGAGGATAACGTAGTCGGGGGCCTGATAGAGATGTGGCGGTGGCGCCGCCGTCGCCCGGTTTGGAGGGGTGGCCGAGCCCTAGTTCTTCTCCGGGAGCAGGTCATCGGGGTCGCCGTTCCATGCCCAGGCCTGGCCGTTCAGCGGGGCGAACCAGGCTGGCAGCGCCTGCTACCGGTGCTCCTGCTGCTACTGCCGCTAGTACTCATCCAGTAGCTGTTGTTGCCGCTCCGCCTCAGCCTTCGCCGCAGACTGATGGAGGGTCACGCCGAGCCCTTGCCAGCGGGCCAACTCGTCTGTGTGGATGGTGAGGAGGGGCTCGGCCAGTGTGGCCTTGTAGTTGGGGTCCTCCTCCTCCTCGGCCGGCTCCTCCTCCTTCACCACGAGCGTCGGTGGAGCTCGACTGTGAGCAGGATTATGGCGGTACTGTGGGGGAGGGGGGGGGGGATCCGGTGGAGAACGCGGCCCGCTCAGTGCGGCCCAGGCGCTGAAGTAGGTCGCGATCATCGTCAAACCATGAGTCCCTATAAAGACTGTTTTCGGCGAACGTCGGGTGGTTGACGAGGTCGACGGGGAGCTGGGCCCTGCGGTCCCGGATCTCCTTGGTACGGGCGGCGCCGCTCGTCGGCATCGTAATCCTCTCGGGATTAAAATGCCAGAAATCTGGCAGGTGCATGTCCGACCAGTACTGGGATCGCGTTGTCCCAGTGTTTTCAGAGGTACGGCCTCTGTCGCACCCGCTGGTCGCCCTACGCCGACGGCGCGAGCTGGAATGGCGTGGCGTCCGATGCGGTCAGCGGGGAGGCCCGTGGCGCGGCGCGGCGTCACTGGCCCGACGAGGAGCTCGCCTCTTTGTCGTGCTTGCCCTTTCCTAGCCACTTCCTCATGACGACGGCCGACGGTGGCTAGGGTTGTGGCTGGCGGCTGGGGAGCCGAGTGGGGACGGGAAGTGGTTGAGTCCCTATCCGCATGCGCCAAGTCATTAAAAAGGGGACGCCATGGGATAGCGACCGTCAGCTAGGTCGCTGCTAGCGGGCTCGAGGAGGACACCGAACGGACACGCGGACGGTCCGTCGTTGTCCGTGGCGAGCAAACCTGGCCCAAATTTGGTCTAGGAATGGATCGAGACGGACGTGTGACGGACAAAAAACGGACACGCGCACATTTGCGTCACCGCTTTGGGCCGTTGGAGTTGTCCTAAGTTATGGGCGCCAAGCTCTTCCTCGTTGTGACACCGGCCTTCGAAGGGGGTATGCAGCGAGAAATAAAGTTTTCTACTCCTATAAATATATGGGACCAGATATTCAGTTGCGAGTAAGTGGTAGTAATGCAATGCATTTATATGCAACAGAAGAATAGTACTACTGCACATCGACCATTTCGTCTCTGAACAATATTACTAGATGTTAGAAAAAAGAGGGGCACACACAAACTGTAGGGTTACAGGGTGTACTCGCAAAGGAGAGGTCATGTCAAAGACGATCGTCAGAAGTGTAACTCCAAGCACGTCATCTATTCACACGACCCTTCAAGGGCCATGCCATTCCCCGGAAGATAGATACAGTACTGTGATTAGACGTTCTGCAGATTAAGACACGCGTGAAACCTGGATCGCAACATTCCCCGCGAAAAATGAAGCAGGTTTCAACGATAAGTTACCGCTGCCACCATTCTCAGTTCGCACCCACCCTAGCGTAGTAAATGTTATTTACCGTGCCATGTTCTTCTCTGAGGAAGGAAGCCTGCATGAACGTATGAACACCGCACAGTTCTTCCTGTTCTGGACGGCCCCCCATCATGTTCCTTTTTAATGTATTTTCTGTGTTTTTCAACTCGGCCTCGGTCAGGCTCAGTGACATTTGACCTAGCTTGATTTATCTATGCCGAAAACAGACACATGCAAAATAGTTACTCCTGCCTCTGTATCTCTGCAGGCTGCGGCAGAGGCACTGGCGTGTCACGGTGTGGTATGGGCAGCGAGAAATGAAGATTTTTTTTCTACGGGACGCAATATTCATTGTTTTCCCTACCGGATGCATATGTACATTTTATTTAACCTCTCTGTGCTTAAAAGGTCGTTTCGTGAATAATTAACATTTTTTGTGGTTTGTATAAAAATATACAATTTTTATTGTTAAAATACGACTTTCACGAGACATATTTTTCTCTTTTAACAAAGGCCACAAGAAAATGTCGGTTTTCAGCGCAACAACTCTACTAACAAACAGAATGTGAAGATGCAGCCGTAAAATATTATCTCAGATTTTCCAAATTTTCAAAATGTGTTTCTTGAATATTACCTCCGTCTGGAAATATATGATTTTTAGCAGTTTTTGAATGTACCTAGACACGTTTATTTATGTTGATTCACTCATTTTGCCCCGTATTTAGTCCATATATAAATATCTAAAACATCTTATTATTTGGAATAGAGAGAGTAGTACATATGCACTCGGGAGGCAAAGTCGATTTCACGTTACTAAGTGCTGATGAAAGGAAAATCTTGTTTTGAGTCATAGGAGTAGATGCCCCCACTTTCCAAAAAAGTCGCATATGTTAAAACAATTTCAAACGAAATTTTTGGGTGTATATGTAGACATTTTATGTTCGCATATAAAGTTTCATGAAAAAACATTTTTTTTGTGAATTGTGTAAAAAAAAATCTAGTGCTCTAAATTGATTTTTCACGAGACATTTTTTCGTCGTTTATACACACATAACAAAAAAAATCGCGAAAATGTTTTCCGAACATATAGTATTTGGGTGTTCTCCTGAATTTTTTTCACATTTTCAAAATGTATTTAAAGTATTTTTTTGGGAATCCTTTATATAGTATATTTTCTACAATGGGTGCATCTGAACCAACTAGACAAAACACCGTGGCCCTTATGAACCCCATTTATGAAACAGAAACACTAATGCACATTGATCCTTTCGTCCGAATATTACAGGTTAGTAAAACGAGGTCACACACACGTCGACACAAACTGCAGGTTTACAGGGTGCACTCGCGCAAAGGAGATGTCATGTCAAAGAAGGCTGAGCACCGATCGTCAGACGACGAGTAACTCGAAACAGGCCGGTCACTACCAGTAAGCATTCAAGCGTGGCCATTCCCCGGAAGATTTGACTGATAAGACGCGCATGAAACCCGGCGGGCAACATTCCCCGCGTAAAAACGAAGCGGGTTCCAACGAGAATTCGGCCATGGAAGAACCGGAAAACGTCTCCTTGCTAGCTTCTCCAGCTCCAGGCCAGTCGTCCAAGACGGCCGTTGCCCGACCGCCGACGAAGTTACCGCTGCGACCACCTTCACCCACCCTCACGTAAATGTTATTTACCGCGCCATGTTGTCTTCTGACGAAGGAAGGAGACGGCCTGCACGGCTGCACATATGAACACCACACAGTTCTTCCTGCTCGTTTAATATGAATTTCTTAAGATTTTCAACTCGGCCAAGGTCAGGCTCAGTGACATTTGACCTTGCTCGATTTATCTATTGCAAAAAACAGACGCATGCAAAATAGTTACTGCTGCCGCTGTAGTCTGTATCTCTGCAGGCTCCGGTGTGGTGGTATGGGCGAGCTGAAACAGTGCGCACGCGTGAGCCAGTAAACAGCATCGATCCAACTGCACGAATCAATGTCGATCCACACTGGTGAGGTCCGCATACATACCCCAGCACCGGAGCTGTACGTGCTCACGTACTACTGTTTGTTTGCCTGTTATGATAAAAGATTAGGGCACACATGCCAAGGAACTCATGTAGAGGAGTGCAAATCGAACATCATCAGAATTTGCAAGATGGGAGTAATGCCAAACGTGGAGTAGCACGAGATGCTGCATCGAAATATCTTGCACAAACCCGAAATGTTAATACTACAAGTACTAGCTATATTGTTTAATTACCTACTGATAAAACTATCTTGACTCGAGCAAGATAGCAGCACAAGCGTCGAACAAGTCACAGAACCATCCAGCAAAAAAGGGTGGTCTCATCGAAATGTTCAGTACTAACAAATCTACCGGTAACGCAGCATCTCACAGGCAGGGCAGGTTTAGGCAAACGCATTAACAATAACGAAGACCACTAAAAATTCATTTGCAAATCCAAACTTGGGCAAGGGAGGGATTGGTACGACGTGGTAGGACAAGATGTCGCATCAAATTATCTCACACACGCTTCTCAAACACATGACACAAAAAAAGGAGTACAAACCTGAAATGTTAATACAGTACTTACTCGAACTGTTACTAAAAATCTATCTTGGCGCACCCAAGACAGCACGAACATCGGAGGGAGACTCACAAAACTATGAAACAGGAAGGGAAAAATCTCATCGAAATGTCACGCTCGCTACTAACACTACTAACACAAACAAAATCTACCACTGGGAGTACTGCTACCGATCGTCGATCAACACGCTCGCAAGCAGCATCCTATCAACACGGGACAGGTTCTGGCTCTGATTCAGGTTCAGGCGACGCATCCCAGGCATCCCATCCACAGGCTCCTCCTCCTGGGGCGGCGCCGTCCGGAAGCGAGCTCCGGTGGCGGCACCTGGTACAGGTCCTCGTCGACCGGCCGCACAACCCTGGTGGCGCGCGCCTCGGACGCCGGCCTCCCCTTGATCTTCTCCGCAGACGCGTCGCTGCCCTCCGCCGCCGGCCTCCTGGCCTTCTTCTTGGGCGTGGCGGGCTTGCGCGGGGGAGGCGAGTACCTGAACCACACGTCGCTGCAGGCCTCCGGCTCGGGCGTGGCGTTGCCGTAGCAGTACGCCGCGGCGGGCTGCGCCACCGCCACCATGGCATCCGGCTCGTCGTAGTGGTAGTAGTAGTTCCACTCCCCGAACGCCGGCACCTGGTGACGCCTCCTCGCCGCCTTCTGCAAGAACCAAAACGAGACCGACCACGAGGTTAGCACAAGACAAGATCAAGGCGGTGACCACTCCGGGAAGGAAATGGTGCCTGGATCGCACGACGACGCCTACCTCCATTTGGTTCTACTCCGCAGAGCTCGCACAGGGCCGGCAGACAGAATGGGAGCTGGAGGAGGAGGAGAAGAAGGGAAGAGAAGCTCGCACGCTGGGGCCGGTCAGTGAGCGAGTGGGCCTGGCTGCTGTAGTGGTAGTAGCCGAACAGAATGGAATGGGAGCATATGGGACCTCTCCTCTACAATGGCGCGTGTTTTATAGCGAGAATGGGAGGACGCAGCGCGTAGTGGTGGCTAGTCAGAACGGCCCGGTGGGTAGCGTTGAAGAAGAAGGAAGCTCGTGGTGGCTCTGCGTCGGGACCGGCGACGTTTGAAGAGGGGTTGCATGGAAATGGAAGCACCTTTTCAGTGGCGCAGCAGCAGTAGCTCACTGTAGAGTGCAGCAGCAGCTAGCCATCAATCAATGGCTACTGGGAGGAGCTGTGTCGTGGCGCGGTTCTAGTTTGACGCGCGAGCTTTTACTACGCATCGGGCGTCGTTTCTTTATGATGGCGGGTTCGCAGCTGACTTGCAGCCCTCTTGTCGCTCGTGTTATTTGGGAATCATTACTGGCTGATTATAGAATTGGGAAATGGTAAAATATTGTGTAGGACGTTGGCTTTCAACGCTGCCTGCCATACGACCGAATCCTAGGCAAAATAGTTTTTTACTCCACGAGACAAGACGGCTTCTCTGGCTTGAAAAATATATAAACCGCAGAAAACGAGATGGACAAGTTACTAGGAAGAACTCGTGGAAGCCTTCTTCCAGCACAAGACATCCTGAGGTTCTAGACCTGATTACAAAATCAAAATACTGATAGCATTGCAATGCTGCCTGCCATACATTACCTCACGTCCGATCTTTGGAGGCACTTTGGTGGAGGCAATTTTAGTAAATGTCTCTAATAGTTAGTTTAGATGGGATTCGGCGTTATGTAAATATTTTTTATTTTTCAAAAATGTCAAAAATTCTAAATAAAATTTCGGATATACATCATGAAATTTATGTTAGTATAAAAAGTTTCACGAAGAAAAGACATTTTTCGTGACCTGTGCAAAAAAGACAAAAAAAATCATGTTCATAGTCATTTTGAAATCCCCGGATTTGTCTTTTTTGCACAGCCAAAAACTTGTCTTTTCTTCGTGAAACATTTTGCGCTAACATAAAATATCATCTACTATATCCAAAAAAATATTTGAATTTTTTTGACATTTCGAATAATGTTTTTTGAGCAGTGGGTGCATCTGTATATATGTATGAGCCGATATGGATTTCTGGTCTAGAAGGCATTTTTTAGAAATTTTGATCGTGCCTAAAAAAGTTGATATTTGAATGCATTTTTCTTGGAGAGCCACGGCAGGTACACCATCTGAGGTACGTCTCAAATGGAGAAAATGACAAAAAAACCACCACAATTGAACACGAGACGACGCGCAGCCACCACCTTTAGTCTTTTTGATACATAAATATCTCTTTTGGGGCTAGGTCGTGACGCGGAGCACTGATCACCTCTGTTTAACGTTTTGACAGCATTCTGGCAGGTGGGTCCCGCTGTCAGTGCACACGTGGCACACAAAAAAATATAAAAAGTTGGTCAACGCATCTGGCAGCCAGAGAATAATCTCTCTCATGTGCATTACAACAAACACGTTGTGTGCACAGAACCGCCGGCGGCCGTCCTCCACAGCGTCCGTGCTCCCGCGCCCATGGCCGAACGCCTCCGTGCTCTCGTCGCTGCTCGGGAAGCTCGGCCAGCCGGAGCTGCAGTGGATGGGCGGGCGCGGGCAGGGGAAGGCCGGGCGCGGGTAGGGGAAGGAGGACGCGTGGGCGCCGGCCGGCCCGAGCACGCACAGCGACCCGGCGCCTCCCCAGCTCTCGGCCACGACGCAGGACCTGCCTCGCGAGTGCAAGTGGACGCCCAGCGGACAGTACGTCTTCGCCGCGCACCACGCGACGAGAAGTACGAGCTCTCTCGGGAAAACTCGCGCGCGCCGAAATCCAAGCTCCGCATTGCTGGTGCTGGAGGTCGTTATAGGCGACGAGGAGGTGTCCAGGAACTTTGCGAGGTCGTTTCTGTTCCGAGGAAGGCGACTAGGAATACGGGGGTGCACCCATTGGAGCGAACCGAGGCGCGACCGACGTGCACGGGACGCGAGGAAGACGAGGTCGGTGGCGACGAACGGGGTCACGTAGGCTCGATTCCTTCGGTAGAAACATACATGAGCACTAGGCAGTGACTCCAGACATGATTTAGAGGCTCGGGATGGTGTAGGACGACCAGGACGATGGTTGTGGCCGGCCTCGGAGCTCCGGAGGGCGACGCCATGGCACTAATTTGTCGCCATCGCCGACGGGGAAGAACAGCGAGACTGAGCTGGTAAATCATGAGATTGGTGAAATTACCACATACGCCTCGTAGTTGATGGGACCTTCGCTTCCCACTGAAAGGACATTCATGTAAGGCCCAAAACAAATCCACAAAAATGTGAGCACTAATGCCAAATCTTGAAATTGAATTCTAGTGGGATGGTTCCACCATAAGGAACCTTACCAACTAACACCACTGCTTAGACTAAATCGGTGTCGCCGCCACAATTGCTACTTAGATTTCTCGATGTCACTGCTTTTGTTGCTTCTCCTCAGCGCTGCACCACCGTTGCTCCTTTGTGACTCTGTCGCCGATGCTTGTAGGGGTGATGACTGTTGTTGATGGCTGCTGCCGTGAATGCCGAGGGAGGAGCTAGGCATAGTTGGCGAGATGCAGTGGATGAAGCTCGTGTTATTTTGGCATCAATAATGGTTATTTTGAAAGAAAAAACTATCACCATTGCGGTGTTGCCTGCCAGGCTTGTGTAAAAAAACAATTTTTCGTGAAAATAGGACATTTTCTGAGACTTGTGTAAAAAACAAATTTCGGTGTTCTAAAATGACTTTTCAAGAGACTTTATTTTGCCGTTTTTACGCAACCCACAGAATTTTTTTCCCGCAAAACTCTGTGTGCGAATATATAATGTTCGGGCGTACACCCAAATTTTTTGTTTGAATGTTTAACATTTTAAAATTAAATTTTCATAATAGGTGCATATGAAACTAAAGTCAAAACAACGGGGAACGTTCACTATCAGAAACTAGACTATTCGTGACGATGCTAATATTTTGTTACGGAAATCCATCCATATCAGGTCATGGTTGGAGATGCACCCACTACTCAAATTTTTTTAAAAAAAATGTCAAAAAATCAAAATATTTTTTCAGGATATACTTCAAGACATTTTATGTTAGCGAAAAAAGTTTCGCGAAGAAAATATATCTTTTGTGACCTGTGCAGAAAAGACAAATCCGGGAGCTCTAAAATGATTTTGTACGAGACATTTTTTTGTCTTTTTGCACATGTCACAACAAACGTCTTTTCTCCGCGAGACTTTTTTAAGCTAACACAAAATGTCCTGGTGTATATCCGGTTTTTTTGTAATTTGTTGACATTTCGAAAAGTTTTTAATTTTTTTTACGCAACAGGTGTATCTGCATCCGTGACCCAAAATGCCGTGTCGCTTATTTGGATCATATGATTACAAAACAGATGAATTACAAAATAGAGGAAAACAACATGAATGGTTATTTGAATGGAACACAGGGAAAACACAGGAAAATTGTCTCGATCCTGCGCGAATGAGTGTAACAAAGAGGTTAGAGTGAATGTTGAAATTCATATGGGATTGGGGTGCATGAGTGCAATTTATAGGAATGTCGAAGGTAACATTCTTTTGATCCAAAGGAATTCCTTAAAAAAAATCTATAGATTGAAATCATCCAATATTTTAATGAAAACTCTTCAATCCAAATAGGCCCTAAACCATTTATGACTTGCGCTGCATGCCGACACACATGCACCAAGTCTAGTGACGCTAGGTCGATTACAAAATTGAGATAGTGGTAGAGCATTGCAACGCTACCTGCTCGGCTTCTCTTTTACCGAATCCTAGGCAAGATGTCTTCTCTAGAAAAGAAAGAAAAGCTACGAAAATGAGAGGGAATTATCTGCAACAAGAAAAGCTCTTTTACAAAATCGAGAACTCACAAGCCTTCTAGCACAAGACACGACAGCATGCAGTTGGGTCGTCTGCAGATATATTATGGAAATCACTATTCCTCACTGTCATTAATTGTCGGCTTTAGCGAGCGGTGTGGATGAACAGATGTTTTTTTGAAAACCAGTGTCTTCTCTTCTTGATAAACATTCTTAAAAATACTTGTGCAAAAAGTAAACTTAAATACTCTACTGCTCTATACGCTTAGCTTAGGTCGAAGCCAACTACTTGTGTTCTCTGTTCCGAGGTTCTCTTTTCCGCATTACCCTGTGAGCGGGCTGGTAAGGGCCTGGTCCCTGTGGGCTTTTACCTCTAGTTAAATGCAAGGCCGAGTAAGAAATCCAACGCCCACAACTCCGGCCAGCCTAAAACCGATAACTTAAGGCCCACAAAGAGCGACAACGAGCACTCCGTAGCGGTCAACCGTGGGCGCAGGTGAAATCCCGCCCAGTCCATTCCAATTTGGGCCGGCTCTTCCTACTCTTTATTTAACAGGAAGGGTCCTTCTGCTTTGAACTTCAACAATACAGCTCACCCCTAGAGCTATTTTTTTAAATAATACGCGAAATTTATTTAATTAGGAAAATAATACGCGTTTTTATTTTTTTTCGAAAATATTAGTCAGTCGTCTTAGCCTAACCCGACTGGGCTAATCGTCCTTGGGGAAGACGATTAGGGCGTGTCGTCTTTGGGGAAGACGATAGGTAGTTGCATGCATGCACATGCATAATCCTTGCCACATGCAGATTCCTTGCACATGGGACCTGTCGTCTTCGGCAAAGACGATTAGTACTAATCGTCTTCGGCCATGACGATTAGTACTAATCGTCTTCGGCCAAGACGAGTGGATAATATTTTTAAAAATAAAAAAACGTGTATTATTTCTAGAAATAAATAAAAAAGCGTATAATTAAAAAAATTAGCACCCCTGGAACTAGAACCGAAAGAAAAAGGAAATCACATACCAGTACCCTAAACGCCAGGACCAGTGGAGTTCTCTCAGATACCCAAACGCCAAAAAGGGTCGGTTCCGCCTAAACTTTGGAGAGGGTTTTCACTCGGTGTTCAACATTTTTTTTTCCAAAATGGATCTGGATCTGTTATATAATTTCAAGTACAAAGCACCTCAAACATAATTAAAACTACACCAATATCCTCGGACTACCTAACGACCATAACTGTCAATAGAGAGAGCCGTCGACGTGTTGCTGTTGCCGCTCGCCTACCAGAGATGGCCTTGTGTTATTTACGACAGCCAGGCAGTCTTCGTGTACATGACCATAAGGACGAGCACCCTAGAGCCGAAGTCGTCTCACTGAACCCTTAAATTGACCCGAATCTTCTAACACCAAAACCGTAACACAAGTAGACTCAATAAGATCCACCATAGCATGGGAGCAGCGACAAGATGATTTCCTGCCTTCCTGAACGACATGGTAGAGATTGCCGCCGACAAGGAGGCAGGTATACCTTATTCTTACCCCGCACAACGCTACCATAGCCACCATAATGTCGCTTCTGGTTGAGTAGACTCTTAACTTTGGGACCTTACTGCAACACTGAGGTCCTCACCCCTTCCCGCGTCCGGAGCGGCAATCAGAACTAGCGGGGATCTGTCGATTCACTACCGGAGATTATGATGATATGACTGATCGCATCGGCGACTAGGGTGGAACCCTAGATCGTCGCTTTCTTCTTAGTCGAGCACTTCGGTTGCTGACCACACTATGTGTTAAACTTTGTTTGTTTTGGCCCTTCTGAAGCTCATCGTTGCGTGGTCTATGAATTGTGTCGTTCTATGCATATTTGCAATTTTTTATTGAAAATTAATCATAAATATAGGCAAGAATATCAAACAAATATTAGGATGGAATAAATGCAACAATGCAAGCTCATTCTATACACTTTGGTATATATTAGTGGTTAAACATATTAACTAAAGATGGTGAAAAATCATATGTGCCTTACATTTTGGTACATATTGGTGCATCTTAACATAATAAAATAGTTAATTTACGGAAGACAATATACATTAGACGCATTTGGTACATAAAAACATACCAATATGACCGATAACAACAAGTATAGTTAGAATGCTATTATGTTTCCGATGGAAAGTCTTGCAGGTTTTACGGAAATCCAAGTAACTAGATTTCTATTTTTGACTCCATCTAAGACATTTTTATTTATAAACTGGCGGGGGACTTGTAAACACTGGATATGATAACACGCGTACTGGATAAGAGCATATAAAAATAAAAATTCCACTGTTCATGATATCTTCTGGTATTCCGATAAACCGGCCGATTTATCGCTTACCGGTGTCTGGCCGATAAGATAAATCAGTCGATAAATCGACTGATATACCGATAAAATCAGTCGATATGCCGATAAACCGGCTGATTTACCCCTTATCTTGGGTCGACCGATAAGTTACCGATAAACAATATCCCCAACGTTGAAAAATTCACATGCAAAATGTTCGAATCCACATCATTTTATGTTTATCTATAATTGCTTTAAGCACATTTTTTCAGTAAAAAAATACAGAGCATGAACAATTTGTTAAATTTTGACCACGAAAAAAGGTGTACATAATATATACGTTATTGGTCTGAACTATAGAAGTTTCTATAAATATAACTACTAATCATACACTAGAAGCTGTTATCGAGGTTGTTAGATCATGTTTTGCACAAACTGTTACCATAAATATGTATAAATTATCTATATTATGCACTGTTTAAAATTGATTCTAGAATTACCTCTGTTACAAAATACAGTTTACTAAGTTCTAGTGAAATTTAGTAAAAACATAACCAATTAATATTTAGTAAAGTTAATCTATGCCAACAATTGAAAATTATACTTTTAATACTGCAACATGCTAAAATACGATTTTGAGAAGTGTAATAGTTTAGTACAAATTGAGTTCATTTCAAATCACCCTGCTCCCAAATTTTCATTGGACTAGCTTTAAGTGATTTGTCAATAGTTGATAGACTCGTAATAAATGATTTACCTTGCTTTGGACCGGTCCTAAGCTCTAGTTCCGACCCCACTCAAACCCCTTGTGAATAAAATCAATGGGCATGTTTAGCGGCCCGGAGTTTGATGAACTCGTTGTTGGTTCTTGCATGTAGTTCCCAAACATCTAGCGACCTCCTCCAGTATTCATCACCGTATTTTAGTTTGTTTTCGCTAACGACCTCAATCTCACTCCACGGGAAGCCACCGAAGAAGGCGAATAATATTGGGTTGACGACGACCACCGGATGCTCTTCACGGCCATCTACTAGGCTTGGCTGATCACATTGAGGTGGCAGAGCTTCCCTAAGTTCTTGATGGTCCACAACAGTACAATTCATCATATTAAAGCTCTATAGTTTATACCATGTATACTTTTGAGAACCCATGCAAATTGAAGTTCTTTTTTTCATGTCTCCACATATAAAAAAATCGCTTATCACTATCTGTAAAACTGGACTAGCGAAAAAGGGCAAAAAACTAGTTCAACACGAGAAAAATCCCATTTACGTCTTACACTCCAAAGGCACTAAAAATTATTCAAAATCATATAATACTGCTATAAATATTTGAATCAAATCCTAACATTCAATATTACAAACGGACGAGTGCGACAACGCACGCCATCGATCATCTAATGTATTGATCAATCACTAGTGGTCTAGTTGGTCATGTACGAGGCTGCACCTAATTATGGCTTCACCCTATAATTACTTTAATATTTTCATTTCTTTCGTACCGAACTCTTGCTGTAAAACACTAAGAGAGTATGTCGTGCGTTAGACTAGTCACAATGGGAGTAACTTAGCTAGTAACATCACACATCTCAAAACCATTTTGCTTATGTGGCATGTAGTTAATGAGGAGAGAGGTGTTTGGAGTAACTTAGCTAGTTACCGTAACATCACACTTATCAAGACAAAATGAGTCTATAGTGCAATAAATAAGATCTTATATGACACCACAATGATGTTACTCCCCACTGTGAAGGTGGTAACATAGACTAGTAACATCACCATGTTACTACTTTATGTTACTCCACATTGTGACTAGTCTTAGACAAGAGATTGACCTTGAAATGTGAGATGTGTTGCGGCCCATCTCATCTCCTCTCCTCTCCTCTCGTCCGCCCCCGTGTGGCGGCGGGAGGGGAAACCCTAAACCTAGCCCCTCGGTCGTCCCTATCCGCTCCCTCCCCTCGCCGTCGCCATTGATCTCGGCCGGGCACAGCTTGGCTGGCCGGCGGCGGCGAGGATCGTTTGTCCTCCCGAGTCGAGGGGGCCGGCGCGGGCCGGTGTCCTTGGCGGAGGCGTTGCGCTACCGGGTGCCACGGCGTCCTCCTCGGCAACGCGTGGCGGCGGCCGTCGCTAGGGCGTGGACGGACGGCAGGGGAGGCGCCTCTGTCTTTGACGGCGGCGGCGGCGACCCGGGACCTCCATGATGGCGGCTGGGTGGTGGGGTTGGATCCTGCCGGCGTCGGCACCCTGGATGCGACGGCTGGCTTCGCCGGCCTGCGGGTTTCAGGTGATGGCGGCGCGGATCAGATCTCCGCGAGGAGTGAGGAGCAGTGAGGGTACCGATCTTGGCGTCCTCCTGCCTCTCTGGTTCCTTTGCGGCGGATCTTGGAGGAAAGAGTGTCGGCCAGCGAGAGCTGGGCTCCGATGGCGGAGCCGACGACGGCGACGCCCGCGGGCTTTGTTACCTTGTTGAAGGAGTCGTTGCTGCGACGCTCTAGCCTCCCTCCCTGATGCTCCAGAGGAAACTCTAGATCTGGGTGTCCCGGATCACACGATGGCGGCACTTCCGGTGTCGTTCTCCTCCTTGGGGGCATCGTGTTGGAGCACATCCTGGCTGGAGAGGTCTGATGGTGGAGCGGCGTGCCATTTTCCGCGTCGACAATGGTGACTCGGCAGCATGGTGCAGTGGGGTCTCGGCGTGGATGCGTGCGAATGAACGAGGGCAGGGCGGTGGTGCTGTTTGGCGTCATGGCGACGTCGCCGGCCGGCCTTGCAAGGTCATGGCGTTGATCTTTGCCTGAAGATGGGTTAGAGGAAGATGGCGGAAGCGACTTCTGTAGCGCGCGCATGCGGTGCGCGTTGAGGGTCTGCTGGACCGGTACTCCGGTTGTAGATGATGCGCGTAGGTGGGAGGTCAAGGCAGGCGGCTTTGATCATGTCCACCTCCATCATAGTTGTAGCGACTTTTTGTTGCCGAGCGGTGGACTTCGGTTTGATCGGTGTTGTAACTTGTAAGCTTTGTTGAATAATTGCGGATGGCTGTGTGTAGGGGTGGAAATAAAACTCGAAACTCATGAGCTTAATGAGTACTCAAAAACTCGGCTCGACTTGACTTGAACTCGGACACTAATGAGTTGAGCCAAGCTGACATTTCTAGCTCATTAAGAAAACGAGTTTGATGAGTCGAGTTACGAGTACTCGTTAAACTCGTGTAGCTTGTAATATGCCTAAGACCATTAATTAGTGGGTTATTCCATTAAATGTTTTTGTTCATCAACATGCAACACAAAGTTCAGATCTATAATGCCCACATTTTCTAGGCCATATATACGCAAGAGCATAGCCAGTAGAGCCATGTAGGGCATATCTAGTTGTTGTGTTCTATCATGCTGTCAATTTTTATGCTATGGGCAATGATTTCTGTCAATTTTTATGCTATGGGCAATGATTTGTTAAGCAATGTTTGAATATTTAAGTTCACGTTATATTATTGACTACTTCTGCCATACATGTTTATGTTGTTGACGTTTATTACTGAGCTTAATGAGTTTACTGAGCCATCTCGAGTTTTTATTGAGTCGAGCCAAGTTGGTGTCTGGTGCTCGTTTAGTTAACGAGTTGAGTTGAGTTGGCTCGTTCACTAACGAGTATTTACGAGTTGAGCCGAGTTGAGTTGAGCTGGCTCGATATCCACCCCTAGCTGTGTGCATCATTTTGATGCAGAGGCCGGGGATCCGCACCCCCTTATCTAAAAAAGAAGTGCGTTAGACAAGAATGGTACCTGGGTGTTACTAAGTAGTGGCAAGCACATCATTTGGTAGTCACACATCTAGGGGTAAAGAGAGAAGGAAGTACTTACCGCTCGCGACAATAGAGTGAGCACTAAAGGTTATTTTAGTTCTCAACCTCGTGTCACAAAACTTAATTCCATAATTTGTTGTAGTATTTAATCTAAGTGTTGTTTCGTGTTACCCTCACTTAGGCCTAAATGTCCAACCAGTGCCTTAGTTTTTAAGATCCCCATGTTTCCTTGACATCATGCATCCTACAATGGGATGTGGTGTCTCTCATCTCCATCCACCCCGCATCCATTTCACCAATCTATAATACAACCCTATCATATATGCATAACATGGATCTATAAATATCTCAAGTTATAACATAATAGCAGGTGAAGAGGATAAACCATCTCATAAATGAGGATCCACTACTGAAATTACATAACCAATGTTGTAAACTCGTAATCATGTAGGGCGAATCAAATGGTCTAAAATAGTGATAAAAAAACCCATTTTCTAGGGCTGGACTACTCCCCTTCACGGTGCAGATCAACGAGGATATGCGACCGGAGGTGATTTCGTTGGCGGCCCCCCTCCTATTCTCCCCCGGTGGCGGCTTGCGCATCCTCTCTGTTCTATTTCTGCCTCTAACGGTTCCTGTTCGTTGCTAGAAAAATTTACCAAGGATATATATAGTGGTGTAGAGGTCAAAACGAAGCGGCATCAAAAGAATCGACAAAACGAGACGATCGAGTGGAGTTGGACCCTATATGGCGTGTTTGGCCCATGAGATCCCCCAGTTTGGCATTCTGAACCAATTGAGCTTGTTGACCTTGTCTTCGAGAAATACGAATGCCATACTTTTTTTTCCCTAGATTAATTGAGTTTGAGAAGGTACCTGAAATTCAAAATATATAAAATGTGGATTTCCTATCTTCTAGAGTTAAGTATAAAAATAATGGAAATTTCGTGGGAAATCTCATAAATCGGTAAAAACTATGAAGGAAACATAATAATTATTGCAAATAATAAGGGTTTCGTATAAAAAATTCAAAATGCATAGATACATTTTCGATGTGTAAACATTTCAAAGAAATTTCTCATCCTCGAATAACTAGATGACAAAACATTATGACTTTTGAAGTTTGTTGTCTTCACTTAGTTCATTACTTATATGATCAAATCTATGTTATACATTATGTTCATTGACGATAAAAAAGCATAAAAATTTATCGTAACAAGTACTAAAAACAATTGTCATCATGTAGCAAAAGTAGCATCAAATCTCATAGTAAATTACTCTTGCATGCGCTAGGAAACAGAGTTACAAGATTTTGTACGTGAAAGGGCGCATAGTGAAGAAACATCGAGACTAGCTCATGCAAAAATAAATTGGTCCTATTAGTCTAGAAATAATTTTTGAGACTTTCATCTCTTGGTCATGTATGTTTTACTTCCTAGGGCGTGTTTGGTAGGTTGCTGACGCTCTAATCAGGCATGCGGTTGTAAAATCCCGGTGATTGGATGTGTGTATGAGCTGTTGGGTCAAAGCACTAGAAAATCAGGCCCGCTGGGAACGGCTGAATCGACCGTTTCCAACTATGCAACCTCGTTGAAAACTCCAACGACGCAACCTTAGTAGGTGATGTTGCCTCCGCTCACTCTTCTAATCAATGCAACAATGGTTTCGTTCGAAATAAACTCTACATGGAAAAGATGCCATTGATGACGTGTTTTCATTATGGCAATCGGTTCCATTTTTCGTTAAAGTTTAACTTTTAATTTCGTATTCATATCTGAAAAAAATTTAGATGAATTTCGTTAAATCCTCACGACCGACCGTTTAAAATTTCCTTGTAGAAGTAGTCTCAGCTTGCCGTTTCACACAACTCTCGTGTTATGAGTTTTTTTTCGTTTCGATGATCATAAACGAATAGATCTTGTACTGTACACGTGTATACGTTCATGGTATGTTGTTTACTGAACATGTTCCTTATGGGCTGGTTAGTGAACATGTTCATGGTTTTTGCTTGTGTGTTTCACTTAATATATATGCAACCTCTACGTGGGTTCCTTTTATTAAAAAAAAACCTCTACGTGGGTTGTGCTCCACCGGCATCGTGTTGTGCTGATTAGTGAACCATGGTGTGCTGGTAGCGAAAATGTTCATGTTGTATGTCTCACATAACATTTCCAACTTCTACATGGTATGTGCAGCCGCTGCAAAATTTGTCGGCGGCCTTCGCCGTCGCTGCCCGAGCCGTCATCCTGCACACCGCTTTTCATGTGTTTGTGACACAGATATGTTCAAAGTATAGTTTTTTTTTAACGAAACAAAGTACAACGCAGATGCTCATAAACACATGCACACACGTACACCCTTTGCCTATGAGCACCTTCGGAAGACTGAGCCGGCGGTCGGATATTGAGATTGACGAATTCACCACAGACTCTCGCTGTCGACGAGAACGTCGCCTCCCACTGAAAAATATTACGCATAAATGAGAAATAGCAATGTCAAATCTGGTATTTTAACTCTGATGGGCTAGGGTTCAACCACCCCTAACCATCCTACCACAGGAGAGGTAACTTTTACGGTTTTACCTATGTGGAAAGAGGTGAGACATGTTGTTTAATTCCACGGAGACTAAAAATGGCTGCCGACTACCCCGCACTCCGCAGTGCTACATGACGAATGGATTCTGCATAGAACACCGTTCATCTCCCCCGTGCATGCGTCAAATGCATCGCATGGAGTCTTCACGATCGACTCCAGCACCAAGTCCAGGTGGACGCGATGCGGTACACCGTTGCAGCGGCCGCATGCATACTGTCGCGGCGGAGACGACTGCGACGCCGACGGACTGACTCACTCTGGGTAAGCGTGATGCATATTGTTGGGTGGTTACAAAACACCATCAATGCCGCCATTAATACCACCCAACCCCATCCGCCTCACTCCCCTCCCCTACTCATCCACTAGCTTAGCTTAGCTAGGTCCTAGCTAGGTCCATCCCTAGCTGGAGCAGAGCAGAGCACGCTCGCTCCGATACAGAAGCATAGCAGAGGCCAGAGCTTGAGCTTGAGAGAAACAGAATACTCTGCACCATCCTCGCCATTAAACACACTCGTACGTCTCCTCCCCACCTCTCTTCTCCCTCCCAAGCATAGCAGACAAAACTTCACCGAGTACACACCGCCGGCCGCCGGTATCTCTCAGTCTCTCTGATGTGCGTGCCGGAGCGGTGGCGGCGACCGGGGCTGGCGGCCGTGATCACAAGCCAGAGGGGAAGAACGAGGAGATCGTAACTCATAAGCAGGGAGTAGTGTGGGAAGGGCATCGATGTACAAGAACCAGCTGCAGGAGCTGGCGCAGAGGAGCTGCTTCAGCCTGCCGTCGTACGTGTGCACGCGTGAGGGGCCAGACCATGCGCCCCGCTTCAAGGCCACCGTCACCTTCAACGGCGAGACCTTCCACGGCCCCACCTGCTGCACCACGCTCCGCCAGGCCGAGCACGACGCCGCCGAGGCCGCCCTCGCGCTCCTCTCGCTACGCGGGCCCTCCACCTCACTCACCGCCGCCATCCTTGTACGTATGCCAGCCTTCGGTGTTCTTCTTACTCTCGATGTGTTCTGCAGCTTTTGCCTTTGCTTGATCCTCTGCATGTATCGCTGATGCCAATGCACTCCTGCTCTTGCATGTAGGATGAGACCGGGGTGTACAAGAACCTGCTGCAGGAGACGGCGCACCGGGCCGGGCTGAAGCTGCCAGCGTACACCACCGTGCGCTCCGGCCCCGGACACTCGCCGGTGTTCGCCTCCACGGTCGAGCTCGCCGGCTTGTGCTTCGCGGGTGATGCCGCCAGGACCAAGAAGCAGGCCGAGAAGAACGCCGCGATGGCCGCCTGGTCCTCGTTGAAACAGAGTAAGTAACTCAACACAAGCCTGTCCAATCGCGATACCACGAGATCTCTGTCAGCAACTAACGATGCTAGCTATGATTTTGGCAGTGCCGGAGGCGCGCAAGGAGCCCGGCACCGGCGGCGAGGAGCCGGAGCAGGAGCACGTGGCCGTGGCCAGAGTGCTCGCCGCCCTGCGCGCGCGAGGCGATTGCGGCGACGGCAGAGCGGCGCAGCTTATACCGAAGCAGCATTGCGTCGCCGGCTCTTCGTCCTCCTCTGCCCTGAACCCGGCGCTGTACAGACACCAATGGCAGCGGCCTCTGAGCTCCCCTGCCGTTCAGCCGCGGACGCGACACGTGCAGCCGCAGCCGCCGGCAGGACCCAGGATACTGCCTCACCTGCTGCAGCGACCGGCGGCCACATCCCGCCACGCCGCCGAGCTGGAGCGGGAGAGGAGGTTCGATGCGGCCGAGCTCGTGCGGATGCTGGAGAGGGCCACGGTGACGGACAGGGCGGAGGCGATGCCGTCGGCGCCGTGGTACTACCCGCAAGCCTCGGCGGCGTACCAGCACACCAGCGCGCCGAGATCTTTCTCGGCGGGCGGGTTCCATTCGCCGGCGATGGCCGTGAGCGTGCGGTCGGTGATCCCGGTGTGCTCCGCGCCGCCTTCGCCACCGCAGCCGGCGGCGGATGAAAAGGAGGACCGGCAGGGCGCGGCACCACCTGCAGCAGCACCAGGCAAGAGGGTGTGAGGAGCTCGCGGCCACCGGCTTTTGAAGATCAAGAAAGACGAATCACTAGCTGTATGATATGATCAGTCTGGTTCCAGCAGGGGAATTTTGATCGCGGATTTCTGGTTAAATTTATGTAAGTGATCCTCCCTTTCTCTGGATGGTGAAACGGCATGCCATGAAAGATGGGTTTAGATGGATCGATGGACATATGAATATAGTTGTAAGGCTTCAGTATGATCCTGTGTCAACTAGCTCATCACTCTGTCCACATTGTTACTGATCACATGTGACCATGGTGATGCAAGCTCCTGCTGCTGTGCAGCAACTAGCCATGCATTTATGCATTGCAAACTCTTGTTTAACTGTGTTCATGCATGTTCGTGGTTAATGAATGTAGTCCTGTAGAGACGAGGCGACTTGCCGGCCAAGAGTAAATGGATCGGCCGTACTACCGTGCATCTAAATCTGAGAATGGTTTCAAACCTGATAGGTACAGGGAGAATGGTGCATCATCCTCCCTCAAGAATTACCGTGAAGTTTGCTTGCTGATAGCAGGACACTGGCCGTGTACGTGGTGGAAGCGTTCAAGGAAGGAGACGGGTACACATTCCGTTTCATGGCGATCGATGGATGGCAATGTAGCAAAGAACAAGCGGATTGCTGCCATGGCAAGTCGCAGGGAGCCAGGAAGGAGGAGATGAGGTTGGAGCTGGAGATGGACCTGTGGTCACATTGATTGGCGTAACGCTGACATTGATTGCCCTCGCGGGGGAAGGCCACAGGAGAGGAGGGAGAGATGGCTGGCAAGAACAAGCAGGCAGGCATGCTTTAATGGAGGCCAGTGGCAATGCAGTGGGCGCTGTCTCGCTCCATCAATGCTCCCATGTAATGGCAGTCCATGTCCATCCAATTAAACACAGAGAAACACGAATTATATGGTTGGTTCCATCAAAATTTGATTGAGTTTTCAGACTTTTTTTTAGGTTTGTTCAGTTAGCGGTAGAGAGCTGAGCTGCTCTGTAAAATTCTGTAGGAGTACAAGCATGTCTGTGAGGAAGGAAGTTTGTATCTGCCAATTGCCCGCTGGGGGCGCGCATGTACTGCACTGCAGGGTAGGTACTCTGATGGATACAGACGCTCAGTACTTCAGACATTCTACTACAAATGTCGCCTGAATGTAAATCTAACCAAAGTGTTCTTTCTCTATCTCAGAAAAGTGTTCTCGGTGAATTGATCAATCTTTACAACCGGACAAACAGCAGAAATGCATCTCGATCCAAAACAGATCCGATGGATAAAAGAAACCTTGGTCGATGGAGCTTGGAGCATCAGTTGGTGGTTGCAGGTCGATCGGCCGGCGAAGATATGCTCGCGGGCCACGGCGGGATATGCGTCGGCGTCTCGCCCTTGGCGCCGGCGCTCGTGATCAGCCCCCACGGACGCTCGCGGCGAACGATGCCCCCTCGTCTGCAGTGTGCACATGCGCGACTCGGGGATGTAAGCCATTTCGTACTCCGCGCGCCTCGACGAACCCCGCACGGTAAAAAGGCGGTCTTTGATCGACCTGCTGCGACAGAGACGTCGAGCGATCATCCACCGTGGTGTCGCTGCTCTGGGGTTGGGCTGCATCACATCCTATTCTTTTGCAGTTGAATTACACACATTCTTTCGGATGATGATCAGAACCAACATCCTATCTTTAACCTTTTACAGTAGAATCCAAAAAACTTAAGAATGATCATATCATACAGCTAGTGATTCCATAGAAACTGAACTGGATTAGTTGGTTCGTAGTTCCCAAAAACTGCTCTATGATGTTTGTGTACAATCTGAGACACATAATGCTTTGTTATGTCGTCTCAAAATCTTCAATTATATGAAAATGAAAGAAACGAACTTGCCAATCAGCTACGGTACTGTTGTTGTAAGTATAATAATTTTGATAATATTTAAAAAAATGGAGTATATCTCCATGCAGATGTTAATTTTCACTTATGTAGGTTCCAATCTGCGAACGAAATCGACCAACCAAGCACCGAACCAACGGGACATAAATAAACTTGTTCCACGTCATTTTCAGATTCACCAACACTATTTCCTCTCCCTACAATATGTGACACGATTTAATATTCAGTATGAAAAAATCTCCGACCTATGCAGCTTTAGTAAAACCGACAAATAGGCCGGTAAAAAAGGGCGACCGTCTAGGACAACGAGAAAAGAAGGGACCAAAATAAAACTATTTAATACTCGCTCTGTACAAAGTTAAAGCATCGATGTTTTTTTTGTCCAACAACCCACAATTTTGATCATGATTTTCACTTATAATATGTCTATACAATACTATCAATATTTCTGAAATAATTATGTCACAACTCACAAAACAAAATGTAACAATGCAATTGTTGACACACGAACACGTCACGTGTACCCGCGGCGCCGAGGGAGATGCTCCGCAACTCACTCCGCGGGAGGCTCGCCGGAAGCGCGATACGCAAGACAATCCGGCGGGCGCTTTTTACACCCGAAACCCCGCTTGCCCTGGAGGGACCCCGTCAGGGCTCGCCGCGGCTATGGGCTGCCCTAGGTCGGCCTGACCGTCCCTAGAGACTCGTGGATTCGCAGTCTCCAATCTTGAAGAACGGTGAAGAACGAGAAGAAAGATACAAGAGAGAGGGATAAAAAGTAGATGAACACGAAAAAGTAGTAGATGTGTTTGTTCGATTGGTGTTGGATCAATCGGCCGTCACCCCTCATGTATATAAGAGACGGCTGGACTTCCCGTGCAAGGAAAGAGCTTGGATTAACGTCCAAAACCCTAATTTGGGTCCAATTCGGATGGTTTGGTCCGAACTTTCCAAAACTGTTCGGTCTAAAACCTGGCTGTACGTTGCGGGTCGTTTTTGAGGCAGTTAACCACCTCGGATCGAAATCCCGTAAAAGACAAAGTTGTTCGTCTCGAAAAAACGAAGAACTTCCATTTATGCGTTTTTCCATTGGACTTCATATGGACCCTTCAAATTCAGTCGGAAAGCAAATTCGATGCATTTTTAGTTTTTCCAGACTGCTCGCTCCCGAGGGCAGACGGTGTATGTGGTAGGGCGACCTGCATGTGCCCAGCACCCTTCGCGCGCGCCCGAGGACAGACCATGTCTAGGGTAAGACGACCACAATATTTTGGCTCCACAAGTTGCATACGACCTCGGATGAAGACGATTCCAAAATCAATATTTTACGTCGTGAGGATACGCACAACTTCCGTGTTAGGCACTTTTTATACGAGGTCATCTTCATGGTGATATCGTGCAATTCTCTATATGTTGTCATCCAGATCATCTTTGAGTCGTTCTGGCGCACCGCACCGCTGCCCTGCTGCACCGCATTGCCGTCGCACCTTCTTCTTCGTCGCTCTCCTTGCTACCGAGCTGCCACAGCCGTTCTTGCCCATTCTCATGCCGCGACTCCGATCCGGGTCCTTGCCGTGCACCCACTGCCGTTAGCCGCTGCCGCGGCAGTGTTTTACTTGATTTCTCTGCCGCGAACCTGAAGGAACGAGGTTCTCTGCCATGCGCTCGCCACTGCCACGACAACCACTCCACCTATTTCTCTGCCGTGGCTTGCCTGTGCACCCGATGCTGCCGAGTTGTCGTGGCACCGTTTCAGTCCATTCTTCCGCTTCGATACATTTGGATCCCAGGACCGAAACTCCGACAATGAGCCAAATTTGACCGTCAACACATGCCCCCTGTTTTTTGGTAAAGCTTGCGTGCCAAAAAAAATAACTTGCACCATTATGCTGCTAAGGACGATGCCAACACTCCATCGGCCATGTGTCCCAAGGCGATAATACTTTATCGTATGCTCGAGCTGTACGTCACCTGAACTTTTGACTCGGATCCTGCAGATAAGAAAAACATATTTCTTCTAACCGTCCATCCGGCTTGCACTAGATCCTCTGTTAGTGGCCGACTTAATAATCAAGTCGTCCTTACTAGTATTGGCAAAACTGAGCACCGGCTTCCAGGGAGGAGATAAAACTATGAAGAGTACCTCTAGCCAGATGCCGGCTTTGTCAACACAATGCATTCTCAGGGCGATATGCAAATATCGGCCGTGTGTCCTTATCTTGAAGGACCTGGAGAACCCGTCCACCAAAGTGTGAATAGCCGAAATAGATCGGATGTTTTGGCTGGGGATAAATCACAAGGTGCCGACTTTGATCGAACGGTTGAAGAACATGGAAGACTCGCCATCGGAGGTCTCCTATAGCGAGATGAAGATCGTCGGCTTCGCCTGCCGACTTCTTGTTGTCTTCCTTTACTCCTGTCGGCTTTGCAACAGAAGCTGGTGCACCGTTTTTGATTTGAGGGATTTTTTTAGGAACCCACGCCATGTCCAGCTTCTCCAACTCTTCGGCTCTGATCCGCTTGAGCTGCCACTCTTGCCAATGTGATAAGCCGAGTGGGTATCCCGGCTGTGACTTTGCTTTATGCACTGGCAGTTCTTTTCTGGCTTTGGGCACTTCCAGCTTGGCTTGTCCAGACTTGACGACTGGGTCCTTAAAAGTTACTTGCTTCACTTCCTTGCCCTTTGTAGCCAACATCATCCGAGCTGGCTTTTGCTTATTCGAATTCGGGTCTAAAACAGCATCTTTGCGGCCATCTCTTTTTACTATGTATACTTGCTTGACCACCTCCTTCTTCCTCCATGAGCTCCTGGCCGACCCTTGATTGAGCCGGTCTTTGACATGTGGTTGTCGTGTTGATTCTCTCCGAGCTGCATAAACTTGGCGAGGTAATTTAGAATAAGACTGATGGTGTGCCCGTGAATCATACCTGTCCCGTGATTGATCTGAATATAAGCCAGCATGGGAAGCCATGGACGACTTCGGCATTGGCGGCCCAAAAGAAGTTCGCGGAGTCGGCACATTGGGCTTGTTCTTTTGCCAATCCCTGTCATCAGATTTACGCCCTGGGGGTGACTTCGATGCCTTTGCTTCAGTTGGCCGATAAGCACGTTTTGCTTCGCTCATCTTCTGATACTTCTCCAACAATTGAGCGAAGGCAACTTTAGATTTCCTCCTTCGGTGCTTATCGCTGCCTTTGTCCCTTTTATCACTGCAGGCATCGGTCATTGGATTTTCTTGTTGCCCCTAGTGTTAGGCATACTCTTTGTAGCTTTGATGGAATGTCCGTACTCAGGATTTCTGGCTTGAATAATTTCTTTGCTTGACGAATCAATCCCATCACCTACAGTGTGTACCCGTCCGTCTTCGGATAAGCCGGCTAGAGGCAGCTGAGTCAACACTTGATCGCCGTCAAGATTAATGTCAGCCGGATGGCTATCAGCTTGTGCTTCAACAAATTCCAATCGTCCTTCGAAGGCCGATTGTGCTTCATAAAACACTTTGCAGTCTTTGATATTCTGCTTGAACGAATCTGGCATTCGCTCTTGTTTTGACGGCTCGACATGGTGATCTTCTATGATAATTGGATTAGCCGGTGATGCCCCGGCAATGTGATCCCCTATGCTCATCCCTTAGCCGATACTGAGATACCGGCTTTGGAATTACGAAACCGAGTGGTTCCAGCTTGACGTCATCCAACTCGGCTATGCATCGTCTTTCGCCTTCTTTTTCCGATTTTTCCGAATCGGCTATCTTGAAGGACTTTGAACCCGGCTTTGTGTTTCTGCAACAAAAATATCTATAGAATATATGTCCCACTTGAGACCAAATATTAGCCTGGCATGAAACAAGCAAACTTGGCCATATAAATATAAAGCTTAGCCGGCATAACGGGAACAACTTTGATTGTGATGAATTGTCACTATTAGCTTCTACGAATGGTACAATATGTTGACTGGCATAATTAGTGACAAGACTATTCCTAGCAGACAAGTTGCTCATCCCGATTGGTCTTTCGACATTAATTAAAATCGTGTTGGAAGATGCATCAACAATATGATTATGACCAAATCTAAAGACAAGTAAATTGTCGGCTAGGCGTACCTCTTCCAAGACGCTGGGAAAATGCGATGTCGGCACAACAGGAACAATGCTTTGCTCTGCCTCTGGATAACTCTCCAATGCCTCCTCTTCCTCTTCTGGATCCCATGCCACGTTGATACGTCTCCAACGTATCTATAATTTCTGATGTTTCATGCTTGTTTTATGTATCATTGTCACATGTTTTATATGCATTATATATCATTATTATACATTTTCTGGGACTAACCTATTAACAAGATGCCACAGTGCCAGTTCCTGTTTTCTGCTGTTTTTGGTTCCAGAAAAGCTGTTCGGGCAATATTCTCGGAATTCGACGAAACAAAAGCCAAACCTCCTATTTTTCCGAGGGACACACGGAGCCAGAAGGGCAAGCCAGGGGGAGGCCCACGGCCTCCAAACCACCTCTAGGCGCGGCCAGAAGGGGGGCGGCGCGAACAGGTGGTTTGGCCCACTCGGGACGCCACCGACGTTGCCCCTTCGCCTATTTAGTCACCCCGACGCGAAAACCCTAAATATATATCTAATACTCCAGAAAGACTTCCGCAGCGCCGCCGCCATCGCGAGACCTCGTTTCGGGGGTCAGAAGTTCCTGTTCTGGCACCCTGCCGGGACGGGGATTGACCCCCGGAGCCATCTCCATCGACTCCACCGCCTCCACTTCGACTCCATGATGGTTTGTGAGTAGTTCCCCCATGGACTACGGGTTCTTGGCTGTAGCTAGTTGGTACTCTCTCTCCCATGTACTTCAATACAATGATCTCATGAGCTGCCTTACATGATTGAGATCCATATGATGTAATTGGTGTTGTGTTTGTTGGGATCCGATGAATTGTTACATTATGATCAGATTGTTCATCATATTATCATACTATTGTTTATTTAAGATCTTGCATGCTCTCCGGTACTTGTGGTTACCCTGATCAAGTAGTTGCTTGTATCTCCAAGAGGGAGTATTTATGCTAGATAGTTGGGTTCAGCCTCTATTTAACCTGGGATAGTGACAGCAAGTTCTAAGGTTGTAGATGTGTTGTTGCCACTAGGGGTAAAACAACAATGCTTTGTCTAAGGATGAATGTGTTGTTTACATTATGCACAATACTTAATGCAATAATCTGTTGTTTGCAACTTAATACTGGAAGGGGTGCGAATGCTAACCGGAAGGTGGATTATTTAGGCACAGATGCATGCTGGATAGCGGTCTGTGTACCTTGTCGTAATGCCCAATTAAATACTACAGTAAACTTTATCTTATCATAAGCATGCATTGTCATGCCCTCACAATTATCAATTGCCCAACTGTAATTTGTTCACCCAACACCTGTTATTTGTTTGGAGAAGTTACCACTAGTGTAGATAGCTGGGAACCCCGGTCCATTTGTCATCATCATTGCTCCCCGGTCCATTTGTCATCATCATTGCTCTCTGGTCCTATATGTCATTAGAAGTAGTATCAACTATTTTCTGGTGCCATTGCCTCCGTGTTACTGCTGCTGTGTTACTGTTACTATTGCTCTCATATTACTGCTGCTTTCACATCACCCCTGTTACTAGTGCTTTTCCAGGTGCAGCTGAATTGACAACTCAGTTGTTAAGGCTTATAAGTATTCTTTGTCTCCCCTTGTGTCGAATCAATAAATTTGGGTTTTACTTCCCTCGAAGACTGTTGCGATCCCCTATACTTGTGGGTTATCACACGTCACCCGGATGCTCCTCGTGAACCGAACATTGTTCGGCTTCTCCTTCTGGCTCTTGATGTTCATCATGAACCGAACTCTGTTCGGCTGCGTCTTCCTGTTCTTGATGCTCACCATCTTCGGCACGAAACTCGCAAGGTAGTAGGTACACTCCCTCGCACCCAGAAAAGTCGAGCACGACCGACTCGCATCGTTTGCCATGCTCTTTCTCGACGAAGCCTTCTTCTGCTGGCTTAATGGACTTGGCGTGTATGCCCGATTCGTCATTACTCGGACTGCTGGGTCCGGCTTCTTCGGAGTCGGTCGTTATAGCCGGGTCGATCTTCCTTTGCTGATTGGACCAGACACATGTATTGCAGGACCCGACTTCTTTTGTCGGCTCGATCGTAATTGTCGGGTCAACTCCGTCATGTTGGTTGATCTGCAGAGTTTTGTCTTCTTGTGTCAGTAGCGCAGAGAGCTCGATATGATTGCCGCGTGGAGGAATAGATGCTGGAATATCTTTCTTAAGAGTTGCGTAAAACATCTGCAAGTCTTCCTCATCACCCTTTTTCTTGAGCGCTTCGAACTCCTCTTGTCGCTTGTTCCTGATAACTTCATAGCCTTGACGCTGCTCGTCTGATAATTGCTCGAACGTTGGCGTAGTGAAGTCACCGTTGTTAGCCTCTGTAAGGCGAGATTGCCCCTCGACTCTTTCAGTTTCTTTCGGCAGTGCGTTGCCGAAACTTTTTAATTGTGAGGGATAAAACTTGATCTTGAATTGTTCACGCTCCTCTTCACGCCTCTTCTTATACGCCTCATAAGCTTGTATTGTAGCGGGATCATGGGGCCTTTATTTTAGTTCTAGGTGAAGAGCATTGAACCTTTTGAAATCAGCTGCAAATTTTTCTTTCCAACCATCCAATCCATATGCGACAGTAGTAGATGACGGCACATGAGCTCCTGTTGAATTTTCACATATTTGGTTATGTCCACTTCGGAAGTGCGAAGCCGAATTATGTATCTCACTAGTTGCACATGTAGCTGAAACATTAGTAGCATAAGGTGTAGTATATGATGGTTGAGAGCAATTGGTCCAATAACTAGCGGTAGCATGTCCAATTTCTCTATTCATCGGCATATTTGAAGGTAAACCGACATATTGTGAGTTATTTGCCGGTGCATAAAAGGTGAAACACTCTCTTGTATGATATTAAAATTTCTAACATTGGGTGTTTCATATCCATCGATCAAACTCGTCATGTTATTCATCGGCATATGGGTTTGTGGGGTTGCCGATGCATGAGAATTTGAATATACATGTTGCATGCTGCTAGAACAAGGTGAAGCATGGAGATTATTTTGCATCGGCTTTTGCACATAGTAAGAACTAGGGCTAGCCGATACAGTACTCATATCAAAAGATCTAGCAACATCAATGTAAGAGTAATTTGAATCTACATAAGGATATTGAGGATTCATGTTACCGATGTAGATTGCAATCTCTTGATGGCGCTCTCTTCGCAGAAGAATGAGCTGGAGACCGTTCGAAGCTTCGTGTCCCCAGCGGAGTCGCCAAAAAGTGTGTTGACACATGAACACGTCACGTGTACCCGCGGCGCCGAGGGAGATGCTCCACAACTCACTCCGCGGGAGGCTTGCCGGAAGCGCGATACGCAAGACAATCCGGTGGGCGCTTTTTACACCCGAAACCCCGCTTGCCCGGGAGGGACCCCGTCAGGGATCGCGGCGGCTATGGGCTGCCCAAGGTCGGCCTGACCGTCCCTAGAGACTCGTGGATTCGCAGTCTCCAATCTTGAAGAACGGCGAAGAACGAGAAGAAAGATACAAGGGAGAGGGATAAAAAGTAGATGAACACGAAAAAGTAGTAGATGTGTTTGTTCGATTGGTGTTGGATCAATCGTCCGTCACCCCTCATGTATATAAGAGACGGCTGGACTTCCCGTGCAAGGAAAGAGCTTGGATTCACGTCCAAAACCCTAATTTGGGTCCAATTCGGATGGTTTGGTCCGAACTTTTCAAAACTGTTCGGTCTAAAACCTGGCTGTACCTTGCGGGTCATTTTTGAGGCAGTTAACGAACTTGGATCGAAATCCCGTAAAGACAAAGTTGTTCGTCTCAAAAAAACGAAGAACTTCCATATTTTGCGTTTTTCCATTGGACTTCATCTGGTCCCTTCAAATTCAGTCGGAAACAAATTCGATGCATTTTCAGTTTTTCCAGACTGCTCGCTCCCGAGGGCAGACGGTGTCTGTGGTAGGGCGACCTGCATGTGCCCAACACCCCTTCGCGCACGCCCGAGGACAGACCATGTCTAGGGTAAGGCGACCACAGTATTTTGGCTCCACAAGTTGCATATGACCTCGGATGAAGATGACTCCAAAATCAATATTGTACTTTGTGAGGATACGCACAACTTCCGTGTTAGGCACTTTTTCATACGAGGTCATCTTCATGGTGATATCGTGCAATTCTCTATATGTTGTCATCCAGGTCATCTTTGAGTCGTTCTGGCGCACCTCACCGCTGCCCTGCTGCACCGCATTGCCGTCGTACCTTCTTCTTCGTCGCTCTCCTTGCTACCGAGCTGCCACAGCCGTTCTTGCCCATTCACATGCCGCGACTCCGATCCGGGTCCTTGCCGTGCACCCACTGCCGTTAGCCGCTGCCGCGGCAGTATTTTACTTGATTTCTCTGCCGCGAACCTGAAGGAACGAGGTTCTCTGCCATGCGCTCGCCACTGCCACGACAACCACTCCACCGATTTCTCTGCCGTGGCTTGCCCGTGCACCCGATGCTGCCGAGAAGCCGTGGCACCGTTTCAGTCCATTTTTCCGCTTCGATACATTTGCATCTCAGGACCAAAACTCCGACAATGAGCCAAATTTGACCATCAACAGCAATTTATGCAAGCTCATTCCATACACTTCGGTATATATTAGTGGTCAAAGACATGAACTAAAGATGGTATGAAATCATGCGTGCCTTAAATTTTGGGACAGATGGTGTATCTTAACATAATAGAATGGTTAATTTGCGGAAGCAAATACAATACCAGGGCACGTATGAGCAAACCAATATGACCATGAAAACAAGTTTAGTTAGCATGTAATTCTCTTCCTATGGAAAGTCTTGTAGTTTTTACAGAAATCTTCCTAACTTGACATCTTCCTTTCATTCCGTGCAACACATTTTTATTTTATAGATTGGTGAGAGACTTGTATACACTGGACATGATAACAATCACATTGCATAAGAGCATATAAAATAATAAAATTTGCATAAGCAAATATACAAGAATCCACACCATTATTGGTGATTACTGTAAGCACATTGTTTCAATACCAAATGCAAAGCATGCACGTTAAATTTTGACTTGATATCCATTTGTACCACGAAAAAGGAGTAAAGAATATATGTTCCTCGTTTAGTTTATACTCTAAAAATTTCTATAAATATGACTACTTAATAATGCACTAGAAGCCATCATTGAGATACTTGTTAGACCATAGTCTGTACATACCATTACCATAAATATGTATACATTATGCAGTTTATGCATTTTTAAAAAAATGGTTGTAGAAATGACTTTTGATACAAAATAGTCCCTCCGTTTATTTTTACTCTTCATATTAGGTTTGTGTTAAGTCAAACTTTGAAAAGTTTGACCAACTTTGTATTAAAAAATATCAGTTACCTAAACTAAGAAATAAATACAATATGGAAACATATTAATGATTAATCAAATGATATTTATTTGGTATTGCGAATGTTTGTATTTTTCCATTATACTGAAATTATGTGCAAACATAAAACACAATCATTAATATTTTGTAAAGTTTAACCATGCCAAAAAATACAAAATTATAAGTGTAATACTGTAACATGCTAAAACTAAGACTTAGAGAAGTGTAAAATTTTAGTACCAAATTGAAATAATCTTAAATCACCCTGGTCCCAAATTTTTATTTGTGAATAGTTGATGGATTCAAAATAAACGATTTGCCTTTCATTGGGCTGAGCCTAAGCTCCAGTTCCGACCCAACCCACACACCCACTGCTTGAAATCAATAGACATGTTCATCACATCGTTGAGGTACTCTAGGAGTTGCATGAACTAGTTGTTGTTTCTTCCACGTGGCTCCTCGAAGAAGGTCTTCAGATGCCCAGCGACATCGTTAGCTATACTCCAGAAGTCGTCACCCTTTTGCCACACGTTCTCGCTAACGACCTTAATGGAGCGGTGAAGGAGATTCTCTCTTCTGTATTGCTCCACGAGCAGCCACCGAAAAAAAGGAAGCAAATGGGGCTGACGTCTGCTACTGGAATGCTCTTCACATTTGAAAGGACAAGGATGTCGCCTAGGGGGGGGGGGGTGAATAGGCGATTTAAAACTTTTCCGGTTTAGGCTTGAGAATTGCGGAATAAAACTAGGAGTTTCAATTAACAAGCTAACAACCTAAATATACTAGGCTCACCTATGTACACCAACAACTTATGCTTATCAAGACAAGCAACAAATTGATAGCAATATATAAGACTTCAAACACGAAGACTATCACAATGTAAAGTGCATAAGTAAAGAGCTCGGGTACAGAAATAACCGAGACACGCGGAGACGATGATGTATTCCCGAGTTTTTCCTTTTTAGGGGAGTACGTCTCATTGGAGGGGTGTGAGTTTCAAACTCAAACGCCACAAATGGCCTCACCCTATTCTCCGATGAACCTTGCCCAAAAGCTCGGTTCACCTTCCACTATCGGAATTCTTCAAGGCGGAATCCGGAGCCTTTACAACAATCTTGAGACACAACTCACAAAAGGATTGGGAGCTCCCAAGTGACCACAAAAGGTTTCAACCACCACAAAAGGCGTCTAGGGTCCAAAGACCCAAGAGTAACAAGCTCACAAATTTTCAACTTCCACGAATCATCGTGGAGAGCACAAACCGATGCACAATGCAATGGCAAGAGCACAAGTGCTCAAATCTTTCACTCTCAAATCCCACCAAAAGCAACTAATGCTTGTGGGGGAAGAAGAGAGGAAGAACAAAGAAGAACTCAACAAATGGAACTCCAAGATCAAGATCGAAAGGGTTCCCCTCACTTAGAGGAGAGATAGATTGGTGGAAATGTAGATCTAGATCTCCTCTCTCTTTTCCGTCTAATTGGAGGCAAGAATCATGGAGGAATAGAGAGAAATCCAAGCTCAAGAAGGTCAACAATGGGGGGCTTTTTCGTGCTCAAGAGCTTATCTCTTTGGGGGAAGAAGGAGGGCTTTTCTAGGGCCCCACGAAATAGAGTCGTTGGAGAAAAATCGGGGGACTGGATATTCCGGTTCAAGTTTGGACCGGAATTTCCGGCCCAGTCCAGAGAGCTGCGCAACAGACGAAACCTTCTGATGGTCACCGGATATTTCCAGAAGGACCGGAATATCCGGTTTTATGAAAACTGACAGAAACAGCAGAACGAAAACTGCAATAACTTTTTCATCCGGACACCGATTTCGATGATCTTGGGCTCGTTGGAATCGCAACGAAGAGCTCTTCAAGATTATGCATAGAAACATCATAGTCCATCATGTGAGGGGGAAGCCACAAGGAGAGAGTTTGACCTCTCTAAGAAAAGGCAAACCGGTAAAACCTCCAACATAAAAAACACAACAAGATATGCATATGAAATCCGTTTTTGATGAACTAGAGCTTGGTATGGAGATGAACACAAGATCTAAATTCTCACATGGATAAAAGCCAAATAAGAACCAAGAAAGATAAGGAAGCCAAGTCTGCAAAAGTTTGAGCTTTCCACAAAGATGCGATCAAGTTACTCACTTGAGAGCCCTCTTGATAGTACATCGTCTATCCTATAACCCGGTCTCCCATAGACACCATGAGACCGGTAAAATAGAAAACCTATCAAGATCATACCTTTGCCTTGCGCATTCCACTTGAGCTAGATGATGCCGATCTTGACTCCCTCAAGTTGGAACACCTTTTTTGATTGTGCTTGCTAGCACATGCTTAATGAAGACTTCTCCAAATACTCCCCCATACACCATTATGGGAGAGCCTTGCCTAGCTCCGTATTCATGTATCCACTTGCACTTCATCTTCTTCTCTTGATATAGATGATGGCTTGGAGATAAACATGAATATCCACTCAATCTTTTTTTCCAAGCCACACTTGCAATAAGCTCAACTCTAGATGACCATTTGTGTGGATCACACCTTGAATATTAATTTGGTCATCACTTTATCTTCCTCTTTCAATCTTGATACCAACGCATGGTGTTCAAGCATTGCCAATGGGCAAGCCCTACAAGGATAACTCAATGGAACCATTAGTCCATAGAGATTGTCATTAATTACCAAAACCACACATGAGGACATATGCACTTTCAACATTGCTCTTCAAGCCTTAGCTGATGACGTCAAGGTGGTGGAGCTTTGCCATATTTTGATGTCCCACAAGGGGCAACCAGCCATGCCAAACTTGGCGATGATCTTTTCCACTTTGTGCAGAGTAGGCACACGAGTAATGACGACCGTCGTGTTGTACTCATCGTGTTTTGGTTTGGGAATTTTTTGATTGAGCCTTCAATTTGGGATTCCACCCGATGTCGGTGAGAGCAATCGTGATCCGTCGCGATCCGCAAAACAAGCCTAGGAACCAATTGAATCCTAACATGTGTTGCTGCGTGCAACATTAGCCATGTGATATGACCGCATCAGACGTTCAGGTTTGACGATCCATGGCACCAACTTCCTGTCCAATACGAGAAGAGCACGCTAAAAGGTGTTCCGCTGGAATTTTTCCTTGCCGTAGTGATATTTCAATTCCCTCCCTCGCGCAAAACAAGCCAAAACAAACTAAGTTGCTTCGCTGCATAGACGCTAAATTAGCTCCAAAACATGTCTCATGCGACACGACCATTACATCCATCAATGAGAATAGACGGGAGGAGAGAAAAACACCTATCATTCTATATAGCAAGCTGGTCTTGAGCAAGTAGTGTTGCAAACAAAGTCAACAGTAGAATTTGGAGTTTGAGACAGACAGATATTCATCGGTTCATTCCACCCTTCAGGCATGACGACTCATCTCATCTCTCAGTTGAAAGTCAACAGCAGTGTTTCACGAGAAGTTCTGAGGGTTTCAGAGAAAAGTTCAGAGAGATTCAGAGGAGCAGACCGGGAGCTCCCGCCCAAACGCCCGTGACGGCCTCCTCAGGGCACTCCTAGACCGCTGTAGCTCGCTCTAGCCTCTAGGTGTTGCTCCGGCGCCCAATTAGTAAATGAGAATCATGGAAGAAGACGAGAAAATGAGGGATTTTAGTGGACCGCCGACCTGTTGCGAGGCGCTCTGACCGAACTTCCCATCGGTGTGAACGACGTACACCTCAAAAAAAAAAAAAAACAAATCGGTGTGAACGACGTGGAGATGCAACTTAAGACCAAGCCCGGCCCATTTAAAGAGAAAACTAACTCGTCCTCAACCTCTCCGATCGTCTCAACGCAAGCGGCGCGGGCACAATGGGCGAGGCGATCGTGCCTCCTCTCCCACGCTGCCGCTCTCGTGCTCGGACCTCCAACCCTCCCAAGCCAGCGCTGCTCTCCCGCAGTACCGCCGCCACCGTGCCCTAAAGCTGTCGGCTTCATCTCCGCCGTTCACTCTCGTCACCGTTCCCGTATTCCCCGTCACGTTCGCTAAGGTACCTGCTATCCGACCGCAGTAAGTTCCACAAATTTTCGGTGCAAAGTTAAATAAGAAACCCTTTTCATTGATGATCTGATCTGTGATGGTTATATATACAACCTTGCGTTACTGTTGATGACTGACCATTTTTTGAGTTTATGTTGTTCTGCTTTGCTTCAGTGTTGGGAATAATATGCTGCATAGTAAGAGAGCTGGCGATGATGATCTCACAGAAAGCTCCCGAAAGTATGGCGGAGGACATGGTACACTTGATTTGATAATGTCAAGTCTGTTGGAAATTCATATTTCTCTACATGTTCTGTTGCAGCTCTATTGGAGCACTCACAATTGTGTTCCATCATGTTTTTTATAACTAGGCGACTTACATCGGGATGCAGTTCGAAAGAACCGATCGACAACTTTGGTGACCCCTGCCAAAGTGTCTGGAGTGAGCTCGGTGAAGAAGTTACTACAAACTTTTCTAGAAATGTTGTCTCCATTAATTTGTCCGATGGTGACTATGCTGCCATACTCTAATATTTCAAGTTTTAGAATACTTATTTTAATTTAACAACCCTAGTTGCGGATTATTAAAACTAGAATACTGTGTAGGACATGAGGTGTTATTTGCATGCTCGGGCATAGCCTTTGATTCCAGGCCGCATATCACAAGGTTTCTGACTTCAGAAAGTTTGGTTAGAGCCTTTAATGATAATAATAGAAGAGAAGGCCATGGTTGCTTGAACGTTGGTGCTGCTAATCATCCTTCACTTATTTTGCTTGTTTCCTTAAGATAGTCAGTTAGTCACCATTTTGTATTCTTTGCTTTCTTTTCTCATTATAGATAGAAGTGCGTCGCAACGGCGATGTTGCAAGAGGGATATTGGGTAGCTATCGTTCGGATAAGGGGATTGCTGTTGTCAACATATTGTCCGTTACCCTTGATGTTCATCCGGTGGATCTCGGTCATCAGGTGGAATTTCTACCCTCTAGTAAGGTAGTAGCTGTGGCACACGCCGATTCTGGCACATTAATGGCCACCACTGGGATACTTACCTGCGATTCAACCGGATCTGAGGATGGTAAAGAGCTTATGCTCTCCACTTGTAAAATCTCTAAGGTACACTTGCGCTATGGTCCGAGTATTTGTCTGTAACTATTTTCACTGAACTATATAGCTCTGAGGCATAAAAATGACATTTTTATTATGTACATCTTGATTCATTTTTCCTCCGGTGTAACCCTTGTTGCTTGTCACTTTATTTTTTGCTAGGCTTGGGAAGGTGGGCCGCTTTTTTATTGTGATGGGAACTTTGTTGGCATGAATCTGTTTTTGGTTGGGGAAGGAACTTCTTTTGTTCCAAGAAGTATAATAATTCAACGTTTGGAGAAATATATGCCGAAAAGGGAAGTTGAGACGTTCAGGTATGTGTTGTGTATTTCCATCTATTTTGCTTACCTATGTTAGTCCATCACTGAATCCACTTCGCCCTTCCTGGATTTTTTTTTCGTGTAATACTTGAGCACTCATAAGGTAGCTATATTGATTGCCAAACAGCTTTCAAGGCTTATTAATTTTGAAGAATCTGGATCGAGGGGTGTCGTTCCTTTTGTGTTATGTATGGCATTTGGAATTTCTTTGCAGTTGTCATTGTTTGCCCCTTTATAACAGTTTGCTTCTTTGCTCCTTTTAACAAGAATACTCGTATTATTTCAATGAAGAAGCTACTAGTCTTTTCGTTCCACCTGTAGATTTATATATGGTGTTTGTAGTTTCCTTGCACTTTTCATTGTTTTTCCCTTGATAGCAACTTGATTATTTCTTCCCCTACCAAGAATACTCATTTTACTTCAATGTTGAAGCTAGTAGATTTTTCTAGTTTAAAAGTTTGTTCTTTCAGAATTAAAATGTGGACAGTAGTAGGATTTATGATCTTTTCCTGAACCTCGAGGTTTGGAATTGATCAGTTCTCTGCATTTCTATTCATGTAGATGTTGCCTCGTGCTGTTTTAGTCCATTTTATTTCCGGTTCGTACGCACGCTGATGTAATTTATGTCAAGTTTACTATGCCTTTCCACAGGCATACAGTAATACAGAAACGGGTGCGAAGAGACGACTGCCCCTTCGGACAACGCTCTTTCCCTTCCCCTCCCCGTGTTACTGTTCAGGAGAGGCGAAAGGGAGCTCCGCCCGGTTCCTTGCTCCGCCGACGGCCGATCTGTCGGTCCCCTCTCTCTCCGGCTGCCGCTGCGGTGGCAGGAGAGTGGGGGGACCCCGGATCCGTGCCTGAGGCGTGTATATAGTAAGGTAGGGTTTCTTGTTGGCGCTGGCGAGGAGGTGGCGGCGGCGTCTGCGTGGAATAATGGTGCCGGCGCTCGGTCCCTTCCCCGACGTTGCCTGTGGCGGAGTCGGCGAGCTGCTGGAGGTTGGTGCTTCTCGGATCTGTCGATCCGGGGAGAGTTGGTGCTCTGCGTGCTCGCCGTTGCGGAGGTGGCGATCTACGCGTTGAGCTTTTGTCCCCGTTCTTCTCTTCGTCTGGGCAGAGTGGGTGGCTCTGCTTTTGGAGGATCTGGGGTTGCTGCGACCTGGTTCCGTCTGGAGCTCCATGGAGGAGATCTTCGGCGTCAGGTACCACCCGTGTTTGCTGAGGTTTGTGGTGGTTCTCTTCGTTGGTTGCTCCGGCCGGCCGTGGTGGCGAGGGGAGCAGGCTTCTGGAGTTTGGGTCTTGCTGGTGGTTGGACTGGGCGCTGCCGTGTCGGCGGGAAGCTGGGTGGTGCGGAGGAGATGGTGCTGGCCGTGTGCGTTCATCGCTCTGGGTCTCGTCGCGTGGCGGCGGGCGGTTCTGCGGTCGACTACTTCTGTGGAGGTGCTCTCTTCTCCGGGTTTGGTGGTACGGCGACCAGGTTATGGGGAGCGCGGTGGTGGATCTGTCTGTGATTCCTTCAGGTGGCTCAGGGAGCTTTGTGCTTATTACTGGGTCTTTTTGTTTTTTTCTTTCTTTGTTGGACTTGTTGTAATTTGTGCTGAGTTCCTGTACTTTGTGACGGATCCTTTCAAAAAAAAAATTTAAATACAGAAACGGGTGCAGCCCTGGCCATATCGCACTTATCCAAGGGGTGAGTATACATGCAGCCAGATCATTCACGCTATTGTCCATTTCCTCGTCGTTTCCAATGATATATTTTTTAAGATCCTCACGAGTGGTGCAAACTTAGCTTTTTAAATTTGTGTTTTCATAATAAATATTCGTATAAGCTACTTTAGCCTTTTGTAATTGTACTATCATGGCCTCTGTGCTAATCAGCTAACCTACTATACTATCTTCATGCGTGTGTTCGATTTGGGGATATAGACAGATCTGGGGATCTAGACTCCTGGAGTTATCCAAAGCCTTCAGCAACTACTACCAAGGGTGAGTTACTGCTTGTAAGTTGGTCTGGGGTCGCGCTTGTTTACAGCGTTCTTCTTGCCACTAACAAATACTGTGCCGTCTATCATTGAACAGAGGGCTTGGAATTGGTTAATACATTCGAAGAGACTTTTGGTGACCTATATGATTCTGGTAAAGGTGCTTGGAGTCAACTCAGCAAAACAGTTTGTCAGAATTTAAGTCGAGTTGTTGTCTCACTTGCTTCATATAGCGGTAATTTCACAGTAATACGCTACTTACTATTCCACATTTGAACTTGGTTATCAATGAAAACTGTCGTATATATGCAGGAGAAACGAGGTTTTTTGCATGCACAGGCTTATTTATTGAATGGAATGGATGCACAATCATTCTGACTTCCGCGAGTTTGGTTAGGGATCCTAACGATCAAAACAAGATTGCAGAAAACTTGAAGGTTAGCTCACGATGTGGTCCTTAACTCTTTCTGCTTAGTTCTCACGGTGCCATTTGCAGATTGTAGTTTTGCTTCCAAACAAACAACGCAAAGAGGGAATATTGCAGCATTCCAGTTTATACCACAATGTTGCTCTTGTCGGTGTCAAGGATTTCCGTCCTCTTCGTTCATTTAGAATTCTAGAAGATCGTTGGAATTACAGAGCTCTTGAAGATCCGAATGTAGTAGCTGTAGGGCGCAGCTTCGACTCAGGAGTCTTAATGGCTACATGTGGGAGCGGAACCGACTGGTCGGGTTTGCTTGATTACAGAAATCTTAGGTACTCCAGTTGTAAGATCACTAAGGTTAGTACCGCTCTTGCAGATAATTAGTTGACATATCCATCACATGCACTAAACTATATCTCTCCATTACTAAAAATAAGAGCTTCTCCATGCCAACTGCTTCAATGTCACTTTTTGTTTGCTAGGCTGGGATCGGAGGGCCTCTGGTTGACTTCAGTGGGAGATTTATCGGCATGAACTTCTATGATAAGAAATTAGGAACCCCGTTCATGTTTAGGGACTGTATTATTCGTGTGCTGGCCCATTTTAAGCAAAAAAGGTATGTACACCTAGATTTTTTTGTTTTGCATGTTGAACTGACTGTCATCTTTAAGTGCACATATTTAGATTTGAGATAAGTGCATGAAGTAACATTTTGCATTTTCTCGAAAACAAATTTCTGTGAAATCTAGCCTTAATTTGCTACTGTGTCAGGACTTGTGATGAATTTGGCAGTGATGGTACACCAATCAGGTACTTATTTAATTATCCCTGATGTTTGAAATAAACTTAATTTGCCGATATCGTTACTATGTGTGGAAAACTATCGAATAACAGAAACAGGTGGCCTGTGCCCGTACCATGTTGGCGCCATCAAGACGATGAAGACATTGACTTGCAGCCACCCGGCCATGATAAAAAATCTGGGACATTCGGATTCACATATTTGGATGGAGTCAAAGTGGACTACCATTAGATGCCATCCCGCTCTTGCTCTGCTCTGCTTGATTTACGCTCTCCATGTCATCAATCTGGTGGACCCGTTAGTTTGAGCAGTTAAGAGTTGCCTATCTTTCTTCGTGTTCCAATATTTTGAGTTTATGTATGGGAGTGAATGTACCTCGTTAGGAGCTGTAGTACTATGGTAGCTGAACAATTCCCCTGTGTTTGGAAAACATTTGTATAATTGTATGTGCAAACAGATCAGAGAGGAATTTTGGCTCCCGAACTCCAGTGCACGCGATTTTTGTAAAATTCAAAAATGGTATTTTAAAGTTTCAAAAAAATTCAAAACAATTACGTGAATACATATATATGTTATCTAAATATCTGCATAATTTTGTTTGATAATACGCTCTACTTTAGCATACACAAAAATTACAAAATCATGGCTATGCAAAGGGTAAAAAGAACTCATTTTACTTGCTACACTTGTTATTTTTGTACAGATCACGTATGAAAATATATTTCTCTGAAAATTTGGTCGTACATACTAGACATGTAGGTTTTTTCACAATATATTGAGACCTAAAATGATATTTTTCGATTTTTGTAAAAAACGGGTGCACTGGAGCTTGTAGTAATTGCTTATCAGTATTTGTTGTCGAAGTAGAAATTTCTACTGATTCCATTATTGTGCTATCTTTATAGTACTTTAAGTGTAGTACTGTGCGGCCATTGGCCAAAATTTCAACGAGAACGGACGGTAAAAAATTGTCCTGATTTTTTTTCTCCAAATGGAGGGACTAGGGTATGTGGAGCTTTGTGTACTCTGAGTCACCAGGGCCACGAATGATGACCTCGAGGTTGAAGAACATGACACATTCCACGATGACGGGACGGAGCAGGCTGGAAATGTGGTCGAGGTTAGGGTTACAGGTGACGCGGGCGTGGATGGAGGTTTCGAGCAAGATCGCGGAGAGATAGAGCGTAGGGGGGCCCAACTTGGCGAAATTGGGGAGGATGGCCCGGCGGACGACGCGGCTGGTGTCACGGCAGAAGACGGAGAGCACGAGGGCACCGAGATGCTGCCGATCCGGCTCCCATCCCCACTCCATTGATGGAAGGGAGCACATACGCTCGGTGGTGGTCGTGGACAACTGAAATACTCCCTCCGTTCCTAAATATTAGATGTTTTTAGTCTTTTTCTATATTCACATATACATATATGTGTCTAAACACATTTTAATGTGTATGTTCACTCATTTGAATCCGCATCTAGCTAGTTAACAATGTGAAATAGTTAAAACATTACATATATAGAAACGGAGGGAGTACTACTGAGCAAAAGATTCCCGAGCAGACACGGAGGCATATGAAGCGAGGGGGAGAGACAGGGACTTGCTTTGTCTATGCTCTCACACGTCTTTATTTTCCTTTGAGTATTTTTGGTAAGTTGAGCTGACATGGTGCCACTGAAAGTTAGGGTGGTCACGTGGTGTTGCCTTTCCCGGGAAACAAACTTTTTTTTAGATAAAAGGGCTCGCCCCAGGTTCCATTTAAGCAACCAGAGAGTACAGGCATCCAAGTTTTACACAGCACATCGGCTGGAAATATAAAGCGTAAAAACGAAAGGTTTCTACAGATAACCACAAAAGGAGTGTGGCATGGGCCAGCCTGCATGTTGTTATCTTTTCTGAACATGTTTTCGCGTCAGAGCAACTCTTATGCTTCATTTACCTGCTAAATGTTTAAAATAAAACTATCATCATATGCGAATTAACCAAACGATTATAAATTCCAAAAGCGTGTAGAAATTGTGAGATAGCCTAAACATGTAGACATAAGGAATTTTATATATGTTTTTTTGTTCTCACGATCGTGACATAGGTGCAATAATCAAACACTTACAACCTAGCTACCCTATGCGTTTCACATGTTTTCCAGAGTAAGCTAGCATACGTTTGCACCTAAATGTAATGGCGGGTGCACAATAGATAGAGCTTGCCACGGAATGGAAATGTGATCCATGTACAGATGCGTACCAAGCTGGCATTTGAGTTCACACCGGCCATGACTCGTTGAGGAGACAGTGTGATCAACGTACATGAATACATAGATTTTCTTCTCGCGAGGTACAAAAAAGATGCAAAAAATGTACATATGTCGTTGTCACTACGTCACGGTCGAGATTTTGGAGCACTTTGGCTAGGTCACTTTGCCTAAGTGCCCACAAAAGTTTTAATTCGGGCAATTAAAATGAGTATGAATAACCAACATCATGTTTAAAATTTGGTGGCCAGACAAATAACAAAAACGATGGAGTTCTAGACAAGCAAATTAGACATTTGAAAGAGGCGGAATGACACCTAGGAGCACTTGGACTCGTGGTGAGCACTAAATTGATATGAAATGATATTTTTCCTTGAAAACCTGTAAAGATATATATTGAATATCTATGTCTTCATGTGGTTAATTTTTTTTTGTTAATGAGCATTTTTTCTGCATGAACAAGACAAAAAGACAAATTTTGGCGCCCTAGATCGAACAACAAAATGTACGCACCAAATTCCTTTTTCTTACACACTGTAAAACTCATGTTCAATATTTTTGGAATTGTTTGACATTTTAGATATTTTACTTCGGAACGACTATGTGGAAGGCGCCTTACATTTGGCAAAAGTGTAGACACTAAGATAAAACTAAGATAAAAACATGTCCCACCAACAACATGTGTGCCCGCCACCATTTTTTATCCAAACCGAGCCCTCACAAAGCAAATATGCATGCATGCACTAAATGACAGAATTGCTGACGTCATCCCGCATTAAATGCGAAATTTGAAAATTTAAAATGTTTTTTAGCACAAACCGTTTATCCGATTTAAGATCCGTTTTCACCGTTGGACTAGTCGCGACGAGATCTTCAAAACTAGATCCCATGTCGATATGTTTCGACGAAATTTTTTTTTTGGCACAAAAGTTACCACCCCCGTAACATATAAGTTATCCAGACTGTAGTATGTAAGTTACCGACCATATTAACGATTAGTTTTCGGGTTGAAATAGAACCATTTTTGTTGTTCTTTTCGATTTTTTTCGATTTTTAAAGTTACCACATCACTTTCTTGCATAAGTATTAGAATGATAAATGTCGATTTCATAGTGACAACTTCATAAGTACTGAGTGGATAACTCCATCAGTATTGGGTGGGTACCTATTATCGAGAAAGTATGATAACTAAATTGATTTCGTATTGGATAACTACATCATGAAAACACATGGGTAACTTTATCAGTAGTGGATGGTTAAATCCATCTGTATTGGGTGGTAACTATTACCGAGAGAGTAGGGTAACTATAACAATTTTGTGGTGGATAACTACACATGAAAACATATGGGTAACTTTATCAGTATTGGATGGATAACTTTATCAGTATTGGGTGATAACTATTACCAAGAGAGCATGATAAACATGAGTAACTTTATCAGTACTGGGTGGTAACTTCATCAGTATTGGGGTGGTAACTATTACCGAGAAAGTATGGTAACTACATTGATTTTGTGGTGGATAACTACACATGAAAACACATGGTAACTTTATCAATACATGGTGGGTAACTATCTCAGTATTGGACGGGTAACTATTACCGAGAGGGTAGGGTAACTACATTGATTTCATGATGGATAATTACACCATAAAAACCTTGGGTAAATTTAACAGTACTGAGAGGGTAACGCCATCAGTATTGGTTGAGAAATATTACCGAGAAAGTATGGTAACTACAAAAATTGGGTGAATAACTACACATGAAAACACATGGGTAACTTTATAAGTACTGGGTGGTTAACTCCATGAGTATTGTGTGGGTAACTATTACCGAGAGAGTATGGTAACTACATCGATTTTATGATGATAACTATATCATGAACACATAGGTAACTTTTTCAGTAGTGGGTGAGTAACTCAGTTTCGCCAGTTGTAAGGCGCCTGCTAGTTAGATTTCTCGTATAGTTATCCACCAGAAAATTGATGTAGTTATCATGTCCTCTAAATAATAATTACGAACACAATGTACATCTTTTTTATGGTGTAGTCGTCACTATGAAATCGACAGTTATCATTCTAATTCTTATGAATTGTACAGGTGTTTTAGTGTATAGTTACCAACTTGTGCACGATATATTTACCGTCCCAAAGTGTTATTCACTTATGAAAAACTAGTTGTGCTAACTTCCAAACTAGAAATAATCAAAAAGAACAACAAAAAATGGTTTATTTCAACCGAAAAACTAATCGTTAATATGGTGGGTAACTTACATACTACAACATAGATAACTTCTGTGTTACAGATGGGTAACTTTTAGGACAAAAAAAAAAGTTGTCAGAATATATCAATATGTGATCTAGTTTCGAAGATCTCGTCATGACTAGCTTGGCGGTGAAAACGGATTCTAAATCGGATAAACGGTTTGGTCTACAAAACTTTTTAAAGTTTCGAATTTTACATTTAATGCATGATGACATCACCTTTTGGTTTTTTGTGCATGCACAGTCGATCAAGTAGTGCACGTATAAGTGCTAGCAGCTAGACAAAAGTGTGCCACGTGGCAGCATGCGAGTGGATAGGAGAGGAGGATGTGGTGCGTAGCTGCTAAGTGAAGAGAGCAGCACATCAAACCCACGCCTGGGCTGAGGCATGCACTAGCACGTGGGCTGTCGGCCACGGTGCGACGCTGGCACGCGAAGCAGTCAACGACAAAAGCGGAATCGGACGTGACGACCACCCCGCTCGTTCGCTTCCACGGTCCAGATTGCTGCGTGGAGTTACGCCCCGTGTAAGGCGCCTGCTACTTAGATTTTCCGATTTTACTTTTACCACAGCTTAAAACTTTCAAATTTCCATATTGCCTTCGTGCTTTCAAAAGATAAACAAGAGTTGCTCAAATGAGAAAGAAGAGAAAACTTAAATCGTGCCACCTTCCTGCCGGCTGCCGCCACAAACCAAATTGGAGAAGAGCGTGAGGTCCGGGCAGTCGTAGGCTCGTAGCAGCTGGCCGGCCAACCGTGGTTAGACACGAAGCGATGGCTCGACTAGCGCAATATCGACTGAAATGGCAAATGGGTCAGACAAAGCACGACGACGGCTACGCTCATCCCGATCGATCGATCTCCATCGTCGATGCGTCCTTTACTGACCGGCCACTTGCTACTACGTATTCGTGCTAGCTTTGGAGGACATGGCGGCCCCATGCATGCTACTCCATTTTGGTGCAAAAGTCGGTGCCATGGTGCCATGCATGGTGTGTCAACGTTTGAATCTTCTTTCTCTGGTTTCAAAGAAAAACTGCATCAGTAATTGATTGTCCCCGTGCAATTTTGTTTTAGTATTGTAAATTATCTTTGCTGACAATAACTCCACGACATAAAAAGAGGATTAATTTTAGGCGAGGCGTGCAGCCCAGAAAGACGGGAGTAAATTATCGTTTGCTAATTATCAGGGATTGTAACCGATCAAAACGGGATTGCATGCCTTAGGAACGGAGGAGCAATGTAGTGACATAGGAGTATATACGTCCACGGGATCGATGAGCACTGATCCAGTCATCCAGCGCCAATGGGTCCTCCAATACCGGACCGCTTCATCTCTCCTCCTCTATCACCGTCGTATGCACCAACACCGACACCTTCATGGCATCCTCCTCCACCGCCGCCGCCGTCTTCAGAGCAAGGCGAGCTCATCCTGTTCCTTGTCCTTGCCTTTGTGGTGTTCCTGCTCGGGGTCCTCGTTTGCGGCGCCCCCCGCGAAAATCACGACGATCGCCCTGAGGCAGCGGCAGGCGCAGCCGCCGCCCCTCCGCCGCGGGCGCTGCCGCGGCTGCAACCGAGCCGGCACTTTGAAGAGCTGCGTCGTCTCCGCCAGGCCAGGGCCGCGAACCCGGTGAACCGTCTGCCGGCGTTCAAGTACAACCGGTCGGCAAAGCATAACGTGACGGGCGGAGGGGAGGAGTGCCCGGTGTGCCTCGGGGCGTTCCAGGTCGGGGAGACGGTGCGACTGCTGCCCTTGTGCCTGCACCTCTACCACGTGGAGTGCATCGACCCGTGGCTGGACGCGCACTCCACCTGCCCGATCTGCCGCTCCGACACTCACCCGACGGTGGACGCTGCCCGGCGACCGCCTGTGTAGGCTCTTTCCAGATCGATACTTCAGGCATGCCGGATACAACTCCATTAGAGATTTCTGATACTAGTTGCTGTATAAATCTCATGCATCTAGTATTTTGCTGGACATTAGAGCACATATCATCAATTTGTTCTGATGTTCTGTTCATCAAGATCTACATTGTACACTCGTCCAATCTAGAGCCACCTATTAGGTCCAACCAAGCTACCTTTGCTCCTGCACTCGGGGATCATCTATTGAGATATTTAGACAATACAGAGGTAGACATTATAATGTTTGTGTATATACATGTATAACTTGCAAGATGGATGCGCAGACTAATTTGAGGTCGTATAGGATTACACCTAATAAGTACTCATTATATTACAAAATATAGAGCCTATAGTTCTTACAAATTTTCTTTGAAATATAAGGCGATGCGTGTAAAAGTATTGTTTATTAGTCTCTACTTTGCCCTCGTTTGATCATCCAATTTTTATGCCATGTCAATTTGTAATTCCAAACTATCTACATTGTATAAAATCGCAACCTTAAATCCATTCTCACATGTTGCTTTATCAAGCAATAACTCTTGCATTAAAAAACTTTACTCATAGGCCATATTACATTTGAAACGATGCCTAAAAACAATCTCATTTGAATATATTCGAATGAAAATAACAGTTTGTAATGTAGATATTTATGATAAACAACAGGATTTCCATAAATCCATTCCTTATTTTGATCTCTTGAACCCTCAAGTGGCTTTGCGGGCAGCTCAACGACCGTTTCCTCTCCAGCTGGCCCTTCCGCATGTCCGTCCTACAAGGAGGTCAACAATGTTCGTGATCGTATTAATTATCAATCTTTATTAGCTTCCCATGTTTGAAGCCGGTGTAACATACTCCGTCCGTATCAAAATATAAGATTTTCTAACATTTGCATGCATACATGTATGTAGACATGAATGTCTAGCAAAGGCTAGAAAGTCTTATATTTTGATACGGAGGGAGTAGTTGCCAACTGCGAATCTTATCGTGTCGGAATAATCCCATATACTACACGTTCTAGTTATTGTTACAAACCTATGTAAGTATGTAAGTTGGTTGATATTTTGGTGGAATTTTGCAAATTACAAATCATCGCATGCTAAAGTATTGTGAATTGGCGTGACTATGCTTCTAACATGTTTATTCAATCAGCTTAAGTAGTTATATTTTTACAACCCATTAGAGAGCCATGTCTCATTGCACAACACTGTGATGAAAAAGAAGGCATGATGAGCTTACATCTTACCCTGGTGAGATGGGCTTACATACATTCTTACCCTAGTGAAACGATTCTTAATTTTAAGAATCCTTTCATATAATTGTTCGAACTCATGCTAAATATGTAGAAACAAAAAAGGGGCGGTCTAAGAATTCCAAATCCCATACTAGTGCATAGTGTGAGCATGATGGGCGACAGCGGCCATCACTAGAAAAAAGGGCATTTGCCTAATGCGTCCATTTAATTTATATAATTTTTCTATTTAATGTTTTATGGTGTACAGGTAGTGATTTCTGCATTTTATTGCGTCAGCGCGTACTTTTATGTCTACGTACGCATCAAGTCAAAATATGAGAAATTTCATGTACGGTAATTTAACCAAGTATGGGAGGAAATATGTTGATTAGGAGCAATTAAAGATTTCCTTGTGGAAAAGCAATTCGCTGGAAATAAAGAGAAGGGGAGGAAGCACGCCACAACGTTTCCAGGAGACTTAACGACCACTGGTACGGCCACACCCGCTCGTACCGGTTTCCAGGAGACTTAACGACCACTGGTACGGCCACACCCGCTCGTACCGGTGGCCGCACCGCCTCGTCAAGTATTTTAACCATGTGGTCTTGGACATGAGAGCTCTCATGCATCTGTTTTGCTGGACATGAGAGCACATATCATCAATTTTTCCTGATGTTTTATTCATGGAGATCTACATTATACACTCGTCCAATCTAGAGCCACCTATTAGGTCCAACCAAGCTACCTGCTCCTGCACTCTGGAATCATCTATTGAGATATTTGGGCAATACAGAGGTAGACATTACAATGTGTGTATATACATGTATAACTATAACACCCTCATTTGAGCAGAGCCACTAATAAGCCCTGCCGAGCCGCTTTAATCAGCGTTAGCGTGAGTACATCTACAAGTAGGTTGAACAGCAGAGGGGATAAACGATTCTCACTCCCCTTGAAGTAAGGAAAGGGTTGCCCTCTACGCCATTAAGCATGACACCAACAGACCCCCCAAACAGGACAGACTTGATGAGGGAGATCCAAACCTTCCCAAAACCTTTCTTTTCTAAAGGGTCAATTAGAAAATCTAAACTGACCTTATTAAAAGCTTTTTCATAGTCCAGCTTTTAAGGACTAGGCCTTGAGAGTTACTACTCTTGATCGAGTGGATCACTTCATGCCATATTGCCTTCGTGCTTTCAAAAGATAAACAAGAGTTGCTCAAATGAGAAAGAAGAGTTGAACTGATGGTGACAATTATACTGATCAACTTGATTATGGTGATGGTGAGAATGTGAATCTCTCTCAAGGGACAGAAATGTCCATTGACAAGAATACATGTGAGGAGGAGGTTTCACCAACTCAGACGATTGAGGATATCGAGAAGAAGATCTATGAAGAAGTGGAAGAGGAGATCAGAATGGAGAAAGAGAAAGGAAAAAGTGAGGAGGAGAATATCAGAAACAGGTTGAGGCCGCAGGGGGACGGTACTATTCTCGAGAAGGCTCAAGATTTCACCACCAAAAGGAATCTGGAACAAAAAGGTACTTCCTTCCCCACTGTGCTTAATTCTTCTCTGTAATTTAGCTTATTGCATGCAAGTTTCTATTGGTGACACGATAGAAAAAGAATGCAAACTATTGATATTGTGAAACAGCTCGAAAATGCTAGATATAGCATTTATAATGAGACGATTAAGAATGTGAGAAAAAATGTGGAATCGGGTGAAGAGAACTGTCAAGAACCTCTTGACATAAACTGTCTAAAACCTATTCTGACAGATGATGACAATGGGCTAGGCGATATGGATGATTCAGTGGATATACCTATCCACTTGCTATCCCCTCGCAGAGACCTGGCACCTAGGAAATCCCTGGATGCTGTTAGTGTCAAATCAAAAGTGAAAGTTAAAAAGAAAAGAGGGAAAAAATGAGAGGCGCCTTTTGGAACGGTAGGGGGATGGGATCTTCCGATAAAAGAAAACACACGAGAGAAATGTCTCATGAATTTGGGTTAGATTTCCTGGCAATCCAGGAAACTCAACTCGTGGATTTTAGGGATGTTTGGATCGAGCAAATAGGACCAAGAAATATCTACACGTGGCATGCCCTCGCCTCGATTCGAAGATCGGGTGGTATGCTGGTGGGTATTAAAAATGCTAAATATGAAGTGTTTGGTATAAGTGAAGGGCTTATTTTGTTAAGTTCCATATTAAAACGCGGAAGGATGGTTTCGTGTGGAATCTTATTTCCATATACGGAGCTGCCCAGGCCGAAGGGAAAGAAGCTTTTTTAATAGAATTGGCTCAAGTTGTAGTAGTGCAAAAGAACCTTCTATCATTGGAGATGATTTTAACATTATTAGACATAGTGGGGAGAGTAGTAATGGTGGTGTTTGTGACAGATGGACATACATTTTCAATAGTATTATTGAAAACAACAATCTGGTAGATTTACCCATTAACAACAGGAAGTTTACATGGTGTAATGACCATGAAACCCCCTGTATAAAAAACTTGACAGGGTACTAGTGACAACCAACTGGCTAGATAAATTTCCTATGGCGATAGTTATTGCTCTTCCGAGAGGGTCTTGGTCTGATCACACTCCACTTTCAGTGGATACTGGCTGTGGGGAAACTCAAACCTATCATTTTAGGTTTGAATTGAGTTGGCTACTTCGAGAAGATATAATAGATGTAGTTAAACCGATTTGGGAAAAGCCAGCGGGCAGGAGAGATTCCATTGCTGAGTGGAATTGGAAACTTGCCTTAACAAGAAAAGGTTAAAAGGCTGGGAGAGAAATGGTGATGCTTTCTATATAATGGAAAAAGCTAGGTTGACAAGGTTACTTGATAATCTTGATACAATGGCTAAAACTTTTGGCCTGACAGCAGCCGATAGGAAACTTCAGTTAGATCTAAAATTGCAACTAAATGAAATTGTCCAGGAGGAAAATATCAAGTGGTTCCAACGTGCTAAAAGTAAGGACCTCAAAATGGGACAGAGTTCACTAGATTTTATGAATAAAGCGAGCGGTAGGAAAAAGAAAAATAAAATTTTCCAACTACAAGAAAATGATAGGATTATTCAAGGGGATCAAGAATTGCTAGCTCATGCTATGGAATTCTACAAAAAACTCTTTGGGCAATCCGAGCGAGCTAGTGTTAGACCTAATGTGCAATTTCCTTATGTGCTGAGCGCTGAGGAAAATGAAGTGCTCATTAGGGATTTCACTATGGAGGAAATTAAGGAAATCATCTTTTCCATGGCTCACAACAAGAGTCCTGGTCCTGATGGATTTCCGATTGAATTTTATCAGTTCTTTTGGGATTGTATTAAAAAACCTCTAAAAAATTTGTTTGATGATTTCATGAACAAAAAACTAGACGTACGTCGATTAAATTTTGGTACTATTACGCTGCTGCCTAAATGTGATGATGTGATGGTCATCACAAAGTTTAGGCCCATTTGCCTCATGAATGAGAGTCTTAAAATTATAACTAAAGGGCTTAACAACATAATTAATGAGTTTAGTGATAAACTGATTGATAAAACACAAACTGCTTTTATGAAAAATAGATTCATAATGGAAGGGGTGGTTATTTCACATGAGGTATTGCATGAAGTAAAAAGAAAAAAATTCTGGAGTCCTTTTCAATGTCGATTTTGAAAAGGCCTATGATAATGTTAATTGGTCTTTTTTATACAACATTATGGTGAAAAAAGGACTTTCTGATAAGTGGAATGATTTGATTTTCAGTATAATGTCTAGCGGCAAGGTGAATATTAAATGAATGATCAGCTAGGTGATTTTTTTAACACCTACAGAGGTGTCATGCAGGGAGACCCGATTTCCCCAATCCTCTTTAATATGGCGGTCGACTCGCTTAGTGTAATGGTAAAAAATGCTCAGGAAAATAAAATTATCACTGGTTTGGCTTCTCATCTGCAGGAGAATGGCGTGGCCATTCTCCAGTATGCAGATGATACCATTTTCTTATTAGAAGAAGGATTTGAAAACGCTAGAAATCTCAAATTCTTTTATGCTTGTTTGAACAAATGTCTGGTCTGAAAATAAATTTCCTCAAGAGTGAGGTTTTTTGTTTCGGAAATTGCAAAAATCATAGTGAGGTTTATGAGGAGATCTTTACTTGCAAATCTGGGGTCTTGCCCATGACTTATTTAGGGCTTCCTGTTGATAAGAATCGTCTTCTCAACAAACATTGGGAGCCGGTAGAAACAAAAATGGGGAAGAAAACAGGATGTTATCTTGAAAAATGGCTGGACATAGGCTCTCGAACCATTATTCTAAACTCTTGCATAACTTCTATTATCTTTTACATGCTCTCTTTTTATAGAGTTCCTGTAGGAGTAAGGAAAAAATGTGACGGTATAGAAGTAGGCTTCTGTGGCAAGAGGAGCAAGGGATCCGGAAATACCACCTCATTAATTGGGAAATAGTTTGTTCTCCAAAAGATTTAGGTGGGTTGGGAGTTCTAAATCTGGATATTATGAATATTAGCCTTTTGTGTTAATGGCTTTGGAAATTAGAGAACGAAAACGGGGCTTGGCAGGATATTCTAAATCTTCAGAAGGAAACACTGTCACAAGCCTCGGATAAGGATGGGGTATCTCAGTTTTGGTCTGGGTTAATGAAAGTAAAAGATATCTTTTACTCTTTTTGTGATAGAACTGTGGTATCCGGCAATAAACTAGTTTCTGGAATGACAAATGGTACCAAGGAAAAAGTATGGCGGTGATGTTACCTAGATTGCACAACCTCACCTTTAACAAGGATGTTAAAGTTGTATCTTCTAAGGGTAGATGCCTTGTTTTTCGTAGGTGTCTTTGGGGTGAATTAGCAACCCAGAAAGAAGAAATGTTCAACATTATTGATAATGTTGTATTAAATGAAGGTGATGATAAGGTGACTTGGACACTAGGGCAGAAGGGTTTTACGGTTAAAACTCTGTATAATGCTCTACAAACCAAACCACCGGCTAAGAATTTCAAACACCTCTGGCCGATGAAAATTCTGACTAAAATCAAAACCTTTCTTTGGTTGGTAATGTGGGGGAGAACCCTAACTAAAGACAATCTAAAGAAAAGGGGTTGGGAGGGGAGTAGCCGGTGCATGTTTTGTGCGGTGGACGAGAGCATTGATCACCTTTTCTTTACATGCCCTTTGGCTAGGTTTGTGTGGGGTGCATGGTTTTGGTTACCGGTCAGGAAATCCGGTTACCGGTCGGTAACCGGATATCCCAAGCACCCTCGTGAAATGGTCATACGGACGAAAAATTCCAAAATTTTGAATTTTAACGAAAACTTTCGGTAAATGGTTAAACCGATAACCAAAAAATTTGAATTTTTGAATTTTGGATTTCAAATTCGTCCGCTAACCGGTCGGGATTTTCCGGTAACCACGGTAACCAGAAATCCTGACCACCCTCGGGATTTTTTTTCTACCGGTAACCAAAACCTTGGTGGGGTGTATTTTGTTGTAGCTCGGATGTTCATGATCCTCCCAGATCGATTGCTGAGCTGGGAGAATGGATCCTTACTTTTCATGGTCCGGAGCATGGTGCGATCAAAGTTTGTCTCGCATCTGTCTTCTGGACAATCTGGAAGACGAGAAATCGAGCGTGCTTTGATATTATTTTTCATATTTGTCATTGGATTGAACTTTGGAGTGAATTGCAGACGGAAAGGTTGCGAAGAATGTTGCGGCGCGGATCTGAGAAATTGAAGACCGTCTCGATGGAGGTCTTCAACCGGGCGAAGGGATGGGCGCCAACATGTCCAAGAATCAGCAGTGGATAGTCTTCATCAGGAACGACTGCGTTTGGAGTCTTCGGTTGTTGTCTGTGAAATGTAATAAGGGTGTATTCTTTGTTACGCACCATGGACCTGGGCCGTTTGGCTTCGTTGTCGTTTCTTTCTGAGTTTCTTGTTGTTAAATCATGGATGATGTAAAAACCTTAAGTTTCTTTATATGAGGCTGGGGGCTAGTCCCTTTTAATCTTAAAAAAAAAAGAGAAAGAAGAGGAGACTTAAATCGTGCCACACCTTCCTTCCCCTACAAACCAAATTGGAGAAGAGCGTGAGGTCCGGGCAGTCGTAGCAGCTGGCCGGCCAACCGTGGTTAGACACGAAGCGATGGCTCGACTAGCGCAATATCGACAGAAATGGCAAAAGGGTCAGGGAAAGCACGACGACGGCCACGCTTATCACGATCGATCTCTATCATCGATGCGTCCTTTACTGGCCGGCCACTTGCTACTACGTATTCGTGCTAGCTTTGGTGGTCAGGGCGGCCCCATGCATGCTACTCCATTTTGGTGCAACAGTCGGTGCCATGCTGCCATGGTGTGTCGACGAGTACTCTAGCTAGCTTTCATGGCCAAGTTTTAGTTTTAGCTTCCCCCTTCCCTTCGCTTCCCTTCCCCTCTCCAGTGTACTGATCCTCTTTTCACTTCTCGAGTTCTTTCCTCACAACCACCATACCCTGCTACATCAATGGAGCAGTTCGATCTTGGGTTCGCCGGCATCTGCCGCCAGACCTACCGGGTACTCCACCGCGCTATCGTCCGCAAAAACAGGGGTGTCCGGCGCGCCGCCGTTCTCTCGGCACTCTTTCTCGCGCAAGCCGACCGCGCCATCCTCTTCCTCCCTCGACGCCGACCACGGTTCCGACCTCGTCCTTGGAGGGGTCGCCTTCACCTACACCTTCTGCAGGGTCGTCGTCTGTATTACTGTCCTCCACCTGCTCTCGCTCATCTGCACCGCGGCTTTCGTATTCCGCTTCCGCGTCGCCTCGGGCATCCTCCCACGTGCGCCCCTCGCGCGGCTTGTCGGCATGTTACTCCACGTGATCCCCCTTGCCATGTCCTACTTCTTCTTCTCCGGCGTCGCCTGCCTCGTGCTCGTGCTCCTAGACCCTTCCTACGAGCACGTCATCCTGCCGCTGCGGGTAATCGGCGGCGCCGCGTGCCTCGCTGGCGCGGCTTACGTCTCCGTGGTGTTACATATTGCTTGCGGCGTGTCGGTGCTCGAGGACGCTACCCTTTTCGGCGCCCTGCGCAAGAGCAGCGCGCTTCTCGTCGGAAAGTTCTGGGTGGCGGCAGCCATCTTCGTGCCGCTCGACGGCTGCTTCATGGCATTGCAGATGTCTTTGCTCTGGCTGACGCGGGAAGAAGACGCGCTGGGCCTCGGACGCAGGTTCCACGTGGCCGCGGGGGCGACCATGGCCGTGGCTCTTTGGGCGGTGGTGGTTGTGACGCTGGTGGCGCAGCTGGTGGTGTACCTGGTGTGCAAGAGCTACCACCACGAGGTCGTCGTCGTCCGCAGCGGCGTGGAGCTGCAGGCGGTGTAGACAGAGCAGATCCCCCCTGCAGGCCAGTCCCCGGCAGGCACTTCTACGGTTCTACCTAGTATATATTATAGTACTACCTTGTGCTGATTAGTACTACTTAGCTTAATTTCCAAGAAGATTTGAGACAATTAGTAGTAAGTTGCTGCAGCTACCTACAGGCAGCACAGTTTGGATAATATCAGTACGCAGTCTTATGATTATGAAACTCTAGATGATCTGGGACGACATGCATGCTCTTGAATTTCAACCCTGCATTTTCTTAATTGCGAATCATATTTTTTATGTAATACCTGCCTACTTTATGGCTGCCTAGCTGAGAGATTTAGACTCCTGGAGAAATGGAGGCTCCTTCCTTGGAATTATCTCTGCATGATTACCTAGCTAAGAGAGTGCAAAGTTGGTGGCCTGTATAGCGAGATGGCGTTGTGTTTTGCGTCACGAGTGATGAAAGATGTGGTACCAAATAATGGAAATGAACAATGCACAAGTACCAATAATTTAACCTCTTAATTCTACTACCTCGGTTCCGATTTAATCGACATTTATATACAAATTTGTACTAGTTTAGCTCCCTCCGCATCAGTCAAGTACATAGGATATGACAACGGTTGCAAGGCTCCAGCACATCTAACCGAACTGTAGATGGAACTTTCTCCTCGACGTACAGCTTCACAACCACGACCGATTTGAACGCCTCACTAACATATGCCCTGTTGAGGGGAGAGCATTTCTTGCCAGAGATGTCACCATAGCACCGATAGTATACATTAATGGTGTCTAATATAAGGACCTTAAGTGACGTTGCACACTCTAGAATATGTCGTGTTAGCTCAACCAAGCTCTTTTGGGGGCAGAAACCAACGATCTTCACAGTCTTGAGCTTGTCATGGTGGTGAACTGGCAATTGCCTCAGACTTGAAGGCTCTCCAAGAACCAAGTTATACTTCGACTCCGCTGATACCTGAAAAGATAAATGGCAGAGATATTTGAGTTAATGATTAAACCACGGTTATTAAATAACACTTGCAGGAGGAACAGGTACTTACAATTAAGACAAAAATCTCCAAGGAAGGAGAAGCATCCAGGAAGGAAACCAAGGATAAAAAATCATATTCCCGCTTGGAGCTCCATTCACTGATACAAATATTCAACTCCTTGAGGTGGAGAAACTTGTTATGTACCATCGGTGCATTCACCATCTGCATAAGGATGCGACATTATTATGTACCAAGATATGGCTATTGTTATATTTATCACCTGAAATATAAGAGCATACCTCAAGACGAGAACGTAAGGTGAGAGTCTCAAGATTTGGCACACTGGACGGGAGCATGTTGATAGCATAACTTATAACACACCTATGGAAAACCTTGAGCATCTTCATCACTTGCAGTGACTCTCCAAGTGAGATTCGTACTTCACGACCTGAATAGTCAAAGCTGGAGATATTTGGAGCTTTGTTCTCTATAACTTGAAGACCCAAACATTCAAACACCTCCAGGTAGCTGAGCCGCTGCAGCAGGCAAGGTATCTCGAGGCGAATTATATCATAACAGTACGTGAGTCTCATTTTTTCCAAAGCAAATGAATTGGAAAGAAGGCCTCCTAACTCATCCCCTGTAATGCGCACTTCATACAATTCCAATTCTGTCAGGCATCTCAAACCAAGGTTAACAGTAGGACGCAAGGCACAATAATAAAGGCTGAGATACCGAATTGTGTTTCCAATCCTATATCAGATAAAAATGAATTTAGTCTAAAAAAATCAGATAAAAATGAGCAAGGGAAGTCGTATTTTGACTTGTCTGACAACAGCAAGAGGGTAAGCTCTTCAATCCCTTGTGTGATAGCAATCTGCAGCCAACTATTGAGACGATTATAAGATTTGGCATTGTAAGGACCGTAGAAATCAAGCTCCAATCTCTTCACATTAGTGCCACTGTGGTTTGCCAGGATTTTGTCAATATTGTTGTTATACTCTCTTCTGTCTCTTTTATCATTCGGGTCCCCTGTCCAGTGGCGTAAATTTTCTTTTGAGCAGATTGTTTCTTTGGTCAAGGTGAGATTGGGATGGCATCTCCAGGAATGCTGGAAGGCATGAGACACACAAGAAGCCCTGGCGGCATCTCGCATTGGCACTAGGGAATATATATGATGCCAGATTTCCTGCATGCAAAAGTGGGAAAGTTCAACATTTGACTCACGTCGTAAAAAATATGAAGGAACTACTCTTGGGGGATAATAGCTCTGTAAATGTTGTTTTTAAGCTAGACTGGGATGAAGGTCAAAAAAAAAAAAATAGACTGGGATGGCGTAAGCTAGATAAGGAAGAGGCTAAGAATCAAAGTGCATGCAAGAATTGCTCTGTAAATGCATCAGAACATGCTGTCTAGATTAATTGTTAAACATGATTTTGTTGGCAACATAATGTGAAACTTCTACAATGATTTGGAAGGCCGGTCTGAAACAAGGAAAGGATCATATCTGAATGATGTTTAGTATCGATGAAGACACAGGGGCATGAATATTGAGTAGTGTCACTCAACACAAGTTCGTTGCATCAGTTGAATAGATTAAGACAAAAATTTGGACTGTTGTCCCAAGTTTATCCAAAGAATATAAATGAAGTAACGAAGGGTCAGAACATAGCGGTTTTGCAATAATTTCTGCTTTATATGATTCTGAAAAACAATCTATATGTCTGAAGAAACTGGCTTGTTAAGTTAAGGGACTGGAATTTGTTTGTTTGGGCGAAGACAAGGGTTTCACTAAATTTAATATGCTAATCCATAGTAATTATATCTTCTATAAGAGCACAGAGAATTGCATGGGTTTTTAACAAACATTCAGTGATGTCTTGATTGATCCAGATTTTCAAGAATCATACTTTGCAGTGGAAAACTACAGAAATTCCAGATACCAACCCTGTGAATTTTAATCTTACTGATTCCTGGGAACTATGTATCATGTAATGTAATAAGTCTCAGCACTTTATGACACTACTTCCAGGAACCTATCGGAAAACACTAAGTGATTTCAGACTAATTTTTATAGTTCCTAGCCGATGATTCCAGAAATTTTTATTGTACTAGTTTTCGGAGATCAAATAAGTACTCTTCTAAGTAAACTGAGATCATGATACTGTTTCAGAAAAATGTTTGAATCTGCATACAATAAATACTGAATTTAAGGACACCAAGCTGATCATGATACTTTTTTTTTTAGGGAGATCCAACCAGCGCCACTATAACCCCGAGAGAGTCGAGGAAAGCCCACCAAGCTGTAAGACCATCTGCATCTTACCGGGCCGCCCCAAATTATTTCCGTCACCTCGAAAAAGTTTCCGCTAAGTCCGGCACGTATGGAGTGTCTGGCCCAGCAGCGTCAAAATAGTTTTTAAAAAAATCAACACCCCAAGTTTAATCAAAACATTCGAGACTATTTATAAAAATCAAACATTGTAAGATACATTTAATCCCAGCGTTAAATAGTCGATCAACGGTTTGTATCCTTCCAATGTTGACCACAACTCAACATGGACGAATTTGAAGGAAATTACGCCCACTGCCGGTGGTGAGTGAAAAACGGCTTGGTGACTTTGGTCTATTATATTCTACTAGAGGGATATTCCACGCGTTGTTGCGAGGATTTATTGCATATGTATTTAATTGAATGGAAGATGGCGCCGTATCTTATGAATCCGGATCTTTAGTGTATCCCTACATCCGTAGTGTCTATGACCGGCCGATCTAAATCGTAGCGCTGGAGATGCTTCTGCCGTAATCTTACAGAAACACGCCCGCTGCCTCCGTTAGTTAGCCTGAGAGCATCTCCACCGGGGGGCTTCCAAATTCGTGTCCAGCACCCTCCATTGAGGCCCAATTTGGGGGTGTCGGACATGTGTCTGCCCATGTTTTCGACCGCGCCCACAGCGGCGCCCCCAAGCGCCCGCCCCCCAAACGGTCCGACATGCCGACCAAAGAACAAACACCTTGCGGGCGGATTTTATTAAACGAGATTTAACAAACTTATAATTTGAAATCTAAACAAGATTTAACAAACTAAATCTAAACTACGCCGTTACCGGCTACACGCTACAGCGTCTAGCCAACCACTACACGCGCCGGCGGCGAGGAGAGATGCCGCTTCATGGCCTAGCGACAGGGAAGAAGATGCGAACCAAGCGCCGGAATCATCAACAGACTTGCATGCCTTGATGATCCGGCGCCGAAAGTTTCATCCGCTATTGCCGTCGGCTACGGCCTTTAGAAACGAAGCCTTGCCGTGGCCGAGGCTTCTGGTTTCGCGGCGCGTGGTGGGATTTCATCTACCGCCTGGCCGCCTGATCGGAAGCCTCGCCGGCTTCAGCTTGTGCCCCCTTCTCCGGTGACGGCGACGCTGCTGACCAAGATGAGCCTGCCGCTTCTATTGGTAGATCGGGCAGCTCGGGGTCGTCGTCGTCCTCAAACTGCCTTGTCGTCGTCCGATGCGGACAACTCCGGCGTTGGAGGCCGCGTGCCGGTAGGGAGGAAGTCGCCAGCGCACAGCGCGCCTCGTACTCCACGTCCACCACGGCGTGCCAGTAGGGCATCGAGATGGAGTACTTGGGGTCGAGCTTCTGCTCGTACGGCATCGCCTGCCACTTCCGCATGATGAAGCCGACGCGCTCCTTGCCGCTGAGCCACGGCGCCACCGGCACGTTGACAGCGTTCCTCGTCCACCCTTCGGGCAGGGACGCGTCCTCCACCGGCACGCTGTGGAGGATGCACAGCTGCGCCGTCTCCATAGTCACAAGGAACCATCACTTGATGTTGCCACGCGGTGGAACTCGACATATCTTATGATTGATTCATCTTTGCCATACATGGAAGCATTTGATGAGTTAGCGAAGGAAGATTGACAATTTCAGTATGCTCCTTCAGCATATGATTGGGAAATTGCTGAAGCGATCCGCTCACTTTTGAATATCTTCTTTGAGGCTACGAATGTTGTTTCAGGTTCTACTTATCCAATGGCAAACCGGTACTTCCATGAAATATGGAGTGTTATGCAGTTGTTGGAGAAATATGCAAGTAATAAGAACCCCATCATTGCTTCCATGGTCACCAAAATGCAGAAAAAGTTCGACAAGTACGGGAAAGAGTCATATTTGGCGAACTGCATACCCGTGATTCTCGAACCAAGATATAAGAGGGGTTTCATTGAATTTCGCCTCGGGCAAGCTTTTGGACATAATGCAGGAGTAGACCTTAAAAAGGTGGACATAGTCATCAAGAGTCTTTTTGAAGATTACTCTAACAAAATGGGTGATTCTCTTGTTACCAATCCATCAGAAGAAGAAGTTCAAGATGGGATTGCAGAATTTGATGATTCATTGGCTGACTGGCAAGCTCATTTGAGGGTGTAGAAAAAACAAGCACCAAATGAGCTTGAGAGATACTTGAATGAAGAACTATTTCCCCAACAAAAGGATTTTGACATCTTGGGATAGTGGGAAATGCACGGTCCTAAGTACCCAGGTATATCTTGCATTTCTCGTGATGTCCTAGCTATTCAAGCCGACAGTGGCATCAGAGTCTTCTTTTAGCGCCGGTGGAAGAATCCTTACTGATCATAGGACTAGGCTGAAGAGTAAAATGGTCGAGGCGTTGATATGCCTTCAAGATTGGCTAAAGGCTAAGTTTTTTTTTAATAGAGTAGGCATTTAAAAAATCAACTTTGTTACTAACTTGATGATCTTTCAATCCTTCAGACCCTAAACCAATGAATAAAGATGTTGAGGAGGAAGGATGCTTGGTGTTTTACCAAGTAAAGGAGTGCCATGAAGAAACTGCCCCACAACAAGCCAAAGGTGTGTACATGGTCTTGTAGAAGAGATTATTAGAATCTGCTTGATGGACATCATTTAGTTGTTTGAGTAAACACACACATAGTGCAGCTTAATATTAGAATCCGGCTTCCTGGTCAAGCGGTGGCATGGTCCATATGAGAATATTTTTTTACTTTCATGATTCTCTTACTTTAATAATTAAACCATGTACGTACTACTCATTAACAAATCAGTAGCACCATGTGCCCTAGTCTGTAGCACTCATTGGATTTTTTTACTTTGATGATTATTTTTCTCAAGCAATTGATTTTTTTTTGTACTGAACCCAGATGGTACTTCAGAAAACCTGCTGACATCATGGAGGCTATAGTCATGACATGATGAATGGTCAGCTTCAGCACACAAACATAGTTGCAAGCTAAGCCTGATGTGAAAGCTGAACCTCATTGTGCAAGCACGTTGAATCCCTATCTGAACCTGATTCTTTAATTTTTGAGCTTAACTCCTGTTTAATTGAATCTGTTGATGGATCGTAGCTACTGAACCTTGCATACTAGTCTCAGCTAGCAGTGGCTGTTTCAGGAAGTTTCGTGTATGCAATATGTTCCCAAGATATGTGTTGTTCAGTCCCGGTAAATTAATTGACATCAAATCTTGTACTACTAGTATATTTTAGTTCTGTACCTGCCGTGTGGCTGGTAATCTTACCATCAAATTTGGAAAAAAGAATTCTGTTGTTTCATGTTCAATTTTTGCATAGCACTGCTGAAGCTAATACAACTGTGTTGGCATCTTCAACTCCATAGCAGCTGCAGTTAGTACGTTGTTTGTGTTCCTCTTGGTGTTCCTGATATGGGTATGTGCGTGCTGGGTTTGTTTGTGTTCCTTTTGGTGTGTGGTGTATATGGGTGACTAAGAGCATCTCCAACCGGAGACCCCAAAATCGGCCCCCAAACTGTCCGCGGACGCGTCCGGACAGTGACCGGACAGCCCCCAAATGTTGTGCTCTACAATCATCTACCTTATATTTCTCTCCTCAAATCCATGCAGTACATGCATCTACCTAATTTGCCTATCTAGTGCACAAAGATATACCGTACATGGCAAATATAATTATAACTAAAATGGCTATAGCACCCAATGCATAATGGAGATGCATATCCTTCTCGATGGCATGTTTTTTGAACTTCTTCATCTTTGTATGGAGTGCATTCATCTTGATTTGGTAATCATCGACGATTTCCGCGTGATTCAACTCCATAATCATCTTCTCTTCTTGTATTTTGTTCTTCTCTTCTTCTAACTTTTCATTCTCTTCTTCCATCTTGTTCTTCTCCGCTTCCATCCTCTTTATTTTCTCCTCCAACTTCCGGTTTGCACCATGAACTTCTTCAAACTTTTGTTCAATCTTTGTCTTCTCCTCAATTGTGAAGTTCAAATCCTCCAATATACGCATCTTGCCTCGGAGGGAGGCGTTCAACTCGGATATCACTCCACGGACATTGCAGCTACATGTTTTTGAATCCTACAATTCGAAATATTCCGACTCAAATCCACCACAATGCACAAGATTGGAGAAAATACAAAATGTGAGCTACAACCTAGGACGTACCGAGTCGGAGGAACTTCCCTCCTCGTATAGAGGGTAGGAGCCTACGGAGTCCTCGTCCGTCTCCAATGAAACCATGTTCTCCTACACCGGATTGGGGGGAGATATTGGGTTCCGACGAACTTACAGATCCGGCAGCCGAGCGGGATGAGAAGCCGTGGGATCAAGTGGTACAGGTGCGCCAGTCGTTGGAGTGACGGGGCCGGCGGCGGAAATCTCTTGCGGGCTGCAGGCGAGCGAAGAGGGTAGGCAGCGGCGCCGGAGCTTCGCAAAAGGTCGGAGCTAGGAGAAGGAGTGTGAGAAATATCTACTGCCGGGCGAGGGTTCTGTTGGATATCTATGGTAGAAAATGGTAGGTCCGCCCTGTCAGCGACTACGGGGCGGACGCGTCCGGGCGTGTCCGACACACCCCAAACCCGCCCCAGATATGGGCTGGGTTTGGGGTGTGCCGGACCGTCCGGTCGTTTCGGGTGGCTATGGGGGACTCCGTTGGGTGGCAGTTTTGGGCCGAAAACGCGTCCGGGCTGTCCGCCCGGGCGTTTGGGAGAGGTATGAGGGCCTCGGTTGGAGATGCTCTAATACAGGGAAATTAAGTGATGTTGAACACTCTACAATATGTCGTGTTAGCTCATTTTCAGGTAGTGACTATTCATTTTCGAAAATTATTTAGATTCTTACACTGCGGCAAAACAATTACGCATACAGCTGTGATACTAGTAGGCTTCAAGGAGCAAACTGATACAACAAAAGGTACAGCTGTGATACTAGTCCTCTTCAGCAGAAGTTGTACAACAATGATGAGTGACAGCAATAATAAGTAATTAAAAATGCACTCACACGGATCACAAACACTGGACAGCCCTATGCATCTTCAATAATTTAAACTAAAAAAATGAAAATTGTACAACTACCATCAATTTAACCTCTAAATTCCACATAGGATATGACTTGACCTCTAATTTCACATAGGATATGACATGACCTCTAAATTCCACATAATGGCTTGACCTCTAAATTCCACATAGGATATGGCACCGGGTGCAAGGCTCCAACACATCTAACCGAACTGTAGATGGAACTTTCTCCAGAACGTACAGCTTCACAACCACGACCGATTTGAACGCCTCGCTAACATATGCCCTGTTGAGGGTAGAACATTTCCTGCCAGAGATGTCACCAAAGCACCGATAGGATACATTAATAGTGTCTAATATAAGGACCTTAAGTGACGTTGCACACTCTAGAATATGTCGTGTTAGCTCAACCAAGCTCTTTTGGGGGCAGAAACCAACGATCTTCACAGTCTTGAGCTTGTCATGGTGATGAACTGGCAATTGCCTCAGACTTGAGGGCTCTCCAAGAACTAAGTTATACTTCGACTCCGCTGATACCTGAAAAGATAAATGGCAGAGATATTTGAGTTAATGATTAAACCACGGTTATTAAATAACCCTTGCAGGAAGAACAGGTACTTACAATTAAGACAAAAATCTCCAAGGAAGGAGAAGCATCGAGGAAGGAAACCAAGGATAAAAAATCATATTCCCGGTTGGAGCTCCATGCACTGATACAAATATTCAACTCCTTGAGGTGGAGAAACTTGTTATGTACCATCGGTGCATTGACCATCTGCATAAGGATGCGACATTATTATGTTCCAAGATATGGCTATTGTTATATGCATATTTATCACCTGAAATATAAGAGCATACCTCAAAACGAGAACGTAAGATGAGAGTCTCAAGATTTGGCACACTGGACGGGAGCTTGTTGATAGCGTAACTTATAACACATCTATGGAACAACTTGAGCTTCTTCATCACTTGCAGTGACTCTCCAAGTGAGAGTCGTACTTCACGACCTGTATAGTCAAAGCTGGAGATATTTGGAGCTTTGTTCTCTATAACTTGAAGACTCAAACATTCAAACACCTCCAGATAGCTGAGCCGCTGCAGCAGGCAAGGTATCTCGAGGCGAATTATATCATAACAGTACGTGAGTTTCAATTTTTCCAAAGCAAATGAACTGGAAAGAAGGCGTCCTAACTCATCCCCTGTAATGCGCACTTCATACAATTCCAACTCTGTCAGGCATCTCAAACCAAGGTTAACACTAGGACGCAAGGCACAATGATCAAGGCTGAGATACCGAATTGTGTCTCCAATCGTATCCGATAAAAGTGAGCAAGGGAAGTCGTATTTTGACTTGTCTGACAACAGCAAGAGGGTAAGCTCTTCAATCCCTTGTGTGATAGCAATCTGCAGCCAACTACTGAGACGATTATAAGATTTGGTATTGTAAGGACCGTAGAAATCAAGCTCCAATCTCTTCACATCAGTGCCACTGTGGTTTGCCAGGATTTTATCAATATTGTTGTTATACTCTCTTCTGTCTCTTTTATCATTCGCGTCCCCTGTCCAGTGGCGTATATTTTCTTTTGAGCAGATTGTTTCTTTGGTCAAGGTGAGATTGGGATGGCATCTCCAGGAATGATGGAAGGCATGAGACACACAAGAAGCCCTGGCAGCATCTCGCATTGGCACTAGGGAATATATGTGATGCCAAATTTCCTGCATGCAAAAGTGGGCAAGTTCAACATTTGACTCACGTAGTAAAAAATATAAAGGAACTACTCTTCGGGGATAATAGCTCTGTAAATGTTGTTTTTAAGCTAGACTGGGATGAAGGTAAAAAAAAAACTAGACTGGGATGGCGTAAGCTAGATAAGGAAGAGGCTAAGAATAAAAGTGCATGCAAGAATTGCTCTGTAAATGCATCAGAACATGCTGTCTAGATTAATTGTTAAACATGATTTTGTTGGCAACATAATGTGAAACTACTACAATGATTTGGAAGGACGGGCTGAAACAAGGAAAGGTTTGGTCTCTACATCTGTTTAGTATCGATGAAGACACAGATGCATAAATATTGAGTAGTGTCACTCAACACAAGTTCGGTGCATCAGTTGAATAGATCAAGACAAAAAATTGGACTGTTGTCCCAAGTTTCTCCAAAGAATATAAATGTAATAACGAAGGTTCAGAACATAGCGGTTTTGCAATAATTTCTGCTTTATATGATTCTGAAAAACAATCTATATGTCTGAAGATACTGGCTTGTTAAGTTAAGGGACTGGAATTTGTTGGTTCGGGCGAAGACAAGGGTTTCACTAAATTTTAATAAGCTAATCCACAGTAATTATATATCTTTTATAAGAGCACAGAGAATTGCATGTTTTCTAACAAACATTCAGTGATTTCTTGATTGATCCAGTTTGTCAAGAATCATACTTTGCAGTGGAAAACTACAGAAATTCCAGATACCAACCGTGTGAATTTTAATCTTACTGATTCCTGGGAACTATGTATCATGTAATGTAATAAGGCTCAGCACTTTATGCCACTACTTCCAGGAACCTCTCTGAAAACACTAAGTGATTTCAAACTAATTTTTATAGTTCATAGCCGATGATTCCAGAATTTTTTATTGTACTAGTTTTGGGAGATCAAATAAGTACTCTTCTAAGTAAACTGAGATCATGATACTGTTTCAGAAATATTTTATAATCTGCATACAAAAATACTGAATTTAGGGACACGGAGGAATTCATGATACTTAGTCGAAAATATTGTTAAACCAGATTGAGTGATAAACAAGCATTATATCACTTATATCGTACATAATTATGGATGGTTCACATCTACATAATGTGCTGTTTAGAATTACAGTACTTAGTTCCGTTGGAATCAGGGGAAGCAAGGTAATATTGCATTCCAGGGAAAGCATAATGAACCAACTGGAACAGACATAGCTAAGGAAAAAGATTGGGAGAGCACTGCCTGAGCTTCAAGGAGCCGATGAGCAAAGCATAGGAAAGAACAGGAGAGAGAGAGGTGATAATAAATTCTGCTGCTACGCGCACATCAGAGATGTGCAGCTCGGACAGGACAGTGTCCAGACACTAAACGGCAATGAGGCGAGTACAGGTGAGCACTGTTCAAAGAAAAATCCTCTGGTTTGCTTGAGATCTGGCACATTGTTCATCAAGGTACTTGGCTCCTCGAGTAACCATGACGAACAACTGAGGCCAGTTGGAGCGGAGGATGTCAGTATATCCCTGTTTCCCTTCTATTAATCATATACAGCCATACAGGAGAGGAGTGGATCTAAACTATGGCAATCATTGCAAATGAAACAGAAGACACGGCTTATAAGAGAAACATGATAACAGGGGATCGAAATCTCATGAAACAGTTCTCTGCTGGGAGGTTGGTTGCAAGAGAACAAGGCAAAAGCTACTAAATGCTCTGAGACTTGGGAGATTGCAACAGTGAAAGATGTGTTCATAAATTCCTGTTTAGCTATTGTGCTGATGCTTTCACTTGCAATAGAACACTCTCATTACCAGAACATACCTCTGGAAGGTCAGGCCCTGCATATCTCACTTCTTCGTCACCATGCCCATCATCATCCTGCCGGCAGGGCGAGCTGTTTCTTTCAGCTAATGAAGCGATACTCGAGCCATCTGCAGCACATAAATATGACGATTAGTAGGAGGACACGCACAGATCAGCCCAATGTTGTGTGAGAAAACACTCGATTATGTGTGAACATGGAAATCAAACTCCAAATCGAGCATAACAGAGTTCTGAACAAGAGGCGCGATATACACAGCAGCGGCTACAGCAGAGAGGACAAATGGGCTTACTATGGCCGCGATTCCTCTTCTGCTCCCGGTGCATGGACATGAAGCCGATTCCTCTGCTGTTTTTCTGGGGAGCGTGTCTGGCTCCGGTATATTCAAGTCATCAAGTGGACGCTCGGCTGGATCCCGCCCTATCTGAGATACCTATCTGTATCCAAATCAACTTGCGCGGGAGGGAGGAAACCTAGTCGGCGCCGCTGGCCGGTGCCAACTGCTAGCCGGGGAGAGACAGAATTGGGGTCGGAAACCACTAAACAGACCCCGACGGCGGTGTGGATATGGGCCAGCGCCACTTGTAACCCGGAGACAGACGGAACGAAGCTGTTGGAACAGCTAAAAGGAAGGATTAAGATCATCTCTAGCATATACCGAATAATCCTTTCTTTCGGCTCATTTTTCGACCGGGACAGACACCGCATATCGGTCTGGATCGGAAACTTTCATCCGATGGTCCGGATATGTGCTCCCATCGCCGCTATATGACCGGTACCGACGGTCATTTAGGGTTCACATTCAAGATCTCTCTGTCGCGATTTCTCCCCTGCCGCCCTACCACCAAGCAAGCGCGAAAAGAAGAAAGCTCTCCGCTTCGCCGGCCTACTCCCTAATGAGCACCCATGGCACGTGTCGATTGTCGTGCCGGCCACACACCACACGGAGGCCGGAAGCTCCAGCGCGGCGCCCCGACGACGAGCCGCCGCCTGATGAGGTGACGATCAGTGCGCAAGTCCACGACCCTCTACCACCTCGGCGTCGAGTAGTGAAGACTGGCGGTGATAAGAAGGCGAGTTGCGCAACCGGTAAAGAAGAAGACCACCGGTGAAGCACATTGAGCTCGCCTTCGTATCTAGTTTTAGTTTAGTGTATAAATGTTTGAATTATCTACTGTGCGATTCGAACTTTGTCTGAACCTATATTTATCTAAAAAAATGTGAGATCGCCGGAGAAATTCTAGTACGAACTTTTTTTCGTATTTTCAGTCTAGATTTTGCGAATTTGCTCTCCTAGAAAAATTTCCAACCTGGAAAACTCGTTCTGGTCGAACCGGAAACACGTATTCTGGTTTAGGATTATTCAATATCTGTTAGAGATGGTCTAAGAGCATCTTCACCCCGAACCGGACAATGTCTGATCCTGTTGGAGCCTCTAAGTGTCGGATTATCGTATTCCTTATAAAATTTATTTTTTAGTCGGTGAAAAAATATGACACATGGGCACTGTTAGGAACAGAAAATCGTTTGCCTAACAAAAAATCGTTTGTATGTATCGTTTACGGGTTCAGGCCACTGGATCCACCCAGTAAATCTTTTATGCTATATAACCTAAAAAAAGACACACGAGTTTGGCTAGGCACCGAAAGTGTTTGAGAATGAGCAGACCACTGGATTCACTTGGTTGATCTTTTGTGCCCATATAAAACATTAATTTATTTTAACCCATAAAAATATAACACACGACGTGCCTAGGCATAGAAAATCCTCCTATTGGATTACTCGCCTGCCTTCCCCGCGCTAGAGTAAGTGACATGTGGGCCGGTTCGACCTGGTGGGCGTGACCAGACATGTCCGGCACCCCCGAGTCGGGTTGGCTCGGGGGGGGGGGGGGGGGGGGGGGGGAGAGGGTGCCAGGTAGTTTTGCAAGGGCGCCAGGCCGATGGGTGAGTCTTTGGGGCGTTTTATTGTGTTCGGAATCCCATTAGGCTATTCGAGGGGCTTTTGGGGACACCGGTGGAGATGCTCTATGTATACTTTTCACCCTGATCCTCTTGAACTAAGGTTTGATCGGATTCAAACCATGATTTTTTGCAAACCATACTAATATCTCCCTAACCTCGTTTGTGTGCGCATGTGGCAGATGAGAGGCGATTTTTACATGGAGATATGCCACATACGATTTTTTTTCATTATTTCGGTTTTGACTTGGAAAAAATCCCCATTCTCATGCACGACCTTAGCTTTTGCTTCCCTCTCTGCATGAGTTCGTTCATGGCTTCCTATGGTAGCTCGTCCTCGTCTCGCGCTCTGTGGTCAGCGCAGGTCATTCCTCCATTCCATATCGTGAGGGTTCGTTGTAGTACCTATCGGCGAGGGAATGCCACTGATGCAGTAAGGTGCCTCCTTGGATTTCATGGAGTCTGAAGAATCCTGGAAGGAGGAAATATACATGTGCATGCAATGCATCAGGTCAGTGTACATGCACTTTTTATTGCTTTGTTTGTTCCTCTGTTGTTTCCATGTTTTTTGTATGATTTTCATTCTAAATTTGAGCTTGATTTGATAGATATGGACCGTGGCGGAGCTTCAGCCCCGCGAGGCCCACATGTCACTGCCCGGGCTATGCCAAATATCCTAGATTGAAGTTGAAGAAGGTGTAGAGTAGTTAAGAAAAAAGTTTCAGTTGGCAAAAAGGTGTCAGTCGAGGCCTATTATAGTTTGCCCAGACAATCTAGTCGAGCTGCCTCCGCCACTGGCGTGGATTGTCGTTTCTTTAATTGGTACATCAATCCAAAAGATACATTGCAGAAATGAATGAGATGAAAAGAAATCTAGACATGAAGGACCAGCAGATGGAGAAGATGAAAAAGATTGTGTTTGTTTCTATAGTATTTTAGTTAGTCTTTGTTGTTGTATGCCTGGCTATAAAATGAGTATCAGAGCAATGTAAGGCAAATTTAACCTTGAATGTGGCAATCTATCTCTTTAGTCTTTGTAATTTATGCAGTATAAGGCATGGCAATGTGTATGACATTTTTTGAAGAAAATGAGTTATTTGGAAATCTGAGTTGCATTCCATATTAGCTTACACAAAGTATTACATACCTGAACCCCGTGATCCCTTGCATATTCTGGCATTCAAGATCTAGTGATAATTCATTATAGAGCACATGACAACAGACATAACACAATGCACACTGAGAATTATTTCCTAGATGAAGAAGTCCCTCCTTTTGCAGCCTTGTAAGTAGCAAGTTTCAAAATGGTGTGTTTTTGTTCAACAAAGGAGACATTTTTGGTGCTTCAGGCTTGAACTGGTGAATATCTTCTGATGTACAACAGATGTAACTCTTGGTTAACCAGTAAGCTGCAACGGATTTAGTATTTCCTAATTTCCAGCTGGCTTGTCACATGTTTTGCAACTGGCACTGAACTTGATTAGGAGGTGGGTTATGAACTTGGTTGTAAGGTTCTTCCAGGTATCTTCAGTGCAGTAGGTTTTCTGATCATAGCCTTGGATCTTGTTTAACAAATATATGCTTTCGTTTCTTTTCTCTCACAACAGCGTTATCAAGTTATGGCAACATCGAGTAATGCATAAAGTAAATAAATAGTAAAATGTATGTAAGTAGTAATTTTTTTGAAAAACAAAATACATTTGCTCTTATGGAAGACTATATCTCAGCTTCATTTTGTTGTATTTTTTGTGGCATTTATGACTATGTGCGCATCTGTATGATGCATTGCTACAAGATTGTACCTGCAACTTGTCCTATTGTGGCCCTTCCTATGGTAGTCATTGCATGTAATCTTCACACACCAACTCTCCTCAGTTTTGTTCTCTTGGGTCCTGATGGCATGGATCACACGTTCGCTGGGAACCCCAAGAGGAAGGTATGATGTAGCGTAGCAGTAGTTTTCCCTTGATTGCAAAACCAAGGTTATCGAACCAGTAGGACTTGGAGAAGGCTTCGGCAAGGTATCAACGGCGCCAGAAAAGATTCCTTTGACGTGGACCTGCGCACACACGAACAAACTACTTTGCCCCAACGAAATAGAGAGGTTGTCAATCTCTCCGGCTTACTGAACACAAAGGATTAAACTTATGGTGGAAAATAATATGAGAGCAAAAATGATCAGCGAGCAAATGACTATGAAAAGTTATGGAAACGGTTGTAAACAATATAGGAAAATAGGGCCGGGGTCCACAGTTCACTAGTGGTGTCTCTTCGAAAGATAAACATGTTGGGTGAACAAATTACAGCAGGACAATTGACAAAGCATGGGCGTATAACAATACTATCATGACACAAAATTCACCGCTTCATTTAATATGGGCATTACGTCAAAATACATAGACCGTTATCCAACTGCATATATGACTAATAATCCATCCCGGGATCGCTATCCAGCATGTCATCCGAAAGTATTAAGTTCCAAGCAATAGATAATTGTAATAAGCAAAGTGCGTAATGTAAGCAATGGTTACAACATATAGCAATAAACACCGTTGTTTTACCCCTAGTAGCAACAACACATCTCAAGACTTAATTGTTTCTGTCAACTCGAGAGCTCAGACAAGAGACATGAACCCACTATCTAGCATAAATACTCCCTCTACTGACACAAGTAATTACTTCGGCCAAAGCATACACAATCATCGGAGAGCATGCAAGATCATAAATAAAACATATCATAGATAAACTGAACAATAATGTCATGACTCCATAATTCATCGGATCCCCACAAACACAACATGTAGCATTACAAATAGATGACCTTGATCATGTTAGGCAGCTCACAAGATCTAAACAATGGAGTACAAGGAGAAGAGACGACCATCTAGCTACTGCAATGGACTCGTAGTCCCGTGGTGGACTACTCACGCATCAGTCCGGAGGCTGGCATGGTGGTGTAGATGCTTTCGGTGCTGATCTCTCCCTCCGGCAGGGTGCCGGAAAGAGATTCAGAAACCTCCTGATCTAGGGTTGGCGACGACGGTGGCTACGGAACTTTTCGTGGATTTCTGATCGGGTATTTAGGGTTTTCGGGAGGAATAGAATTTATAGGCGAAAGGGCGGCGTCGGAAGCTTCTCGAGGGCGCCAGGTGGGGCCCAGGCGCGGTCCAGCCTTGACCGCGCCTGGGGGTCATCTGGGGGCTGTGGGCCCCCGTGCTGGTGCCCTCCTAGCTCCGTCTTTTTTTCTTCGTAAAAATAGTTCTAGTAAATTATGAGCTGGTTCCGAGAAAATTCCCCGACTAGCTTTTCTGAAACAAAAAGACAGCAGAAAATAGGAACTGGCACTGGGCATCTTGTTAATAGGTTAGTTCCATAAAATGTGCCAAAATGATATAAAAACATTATAAAAGCATGTGGCAATGATATATAACTTGCATGGAACAACCAAAAATTATAGATATGTTTGAGACATATCTGCATCCCCAAGCTTAATTCCTACTCGTCCTCGAGTAAGTAAATGATAACAAAATAATTTTTGGTAGTGACATGCTACCAACACAACTTGATCAAATAATGTAAAGCACATGAACTGAATGAAGTGATCCAGGACAATGGTCTATAGTGGATATAAAACAAACAATGATTAACCATGTGTAACATCTAAGCAAGAATTTTTCATGAATAGTGCTTTGGAGACTTGAAAATTATAAGACTTGTCATGCTTGATAGCTCACAAAGCAATATACTTTCAACAAAGGTGTTTAACCAACACAAAGGAATATTTAAGTTTTCAGCTAAAGCTTCAACTTGTAACATACTTATCTCAAGATAATGTCAATACAAAGTTTTCACAGTTAAATATAAAGATAAAATATAGTAGACTTGTACCGAAATTGATACTAGGTGTTTGCTTGGGAGATAAAGATTGGCAAGGAAAACTGACTCAAGATAAAAGTAAAATAAAGGCCTTCGCAGAGGGAAGCAGAGATTAATCATGTGCTACAGCTTTTTAGTTTTCTGAAAGCATATAGAGACATAAAAATAATTTTTTTAGAGGTGCATACTATGGTCAACGAATGATAGTAGAGTTCTTGATATCTGAAAGTGCATGTGCCCTCATGTGTGGTTTTGGTAATTAATGACAATCTCTATGGACTAATGTTTGCATTGAGATATCTTTATAGATCTTGTCCATGGGAAAAGATTGGGGTTCATGCGTTGGACTCTAGAATAGTATATGATGACAAAGGTTCTATCCAAGGGGTTATATGAAGAATGGTCATCTAGAGTTGAGCTTATTACAAGCATGGCTTGGAAAGAAGATTGGGTGAACATTCATGTTTATCTCCAAGCCATCATATACATCAAGAGAAGAAGATGAAGTGCAAGTGGATACATGAAGACGGAGCTTAGCAAGGCTTTCCCATAACAGAGTATGGGGGAATATTTGAAGAAGTCTTCATCAAGCATGTGCTAGCAAGCACAATCAAGAAAGGTGGTCCAACTTGAGGGAGTCAAGATCGTCTTTATTTAGCTCAAGTGGAATGCGCAAGGCAAAGGTATGATCTTGATAGGCTTTCTATTTTACCTGTCTCATGGTGTTAGTGGGAGACCGGGTTATAGGATAGACGGCGTACTATCAAGAGGGGCTCTCAAGTGAGTTACTTGATCGCATCTTTGTGGAGAGCTCAAACCTTTGCATACTTGGCATATCATCTTTCTTGGTTGTTATTTGACTTTTATCATGTGAGAATTTGGAGCTTGTGTTCATCTCCATACCAAGCTCTAGTTCATCAAAAACGGATTTCATATGCATATCTTGTTGCATTTTTGATATTGAAGGTTTTACCGGCTTATCTTTTCTTGAGAGGTCAAACTCTCTCCTTGTGGTTTCCTCCTCACATGATGGACTATGATGTGTATATGCATGATCCTGTAGGGCTTGTGATTATCTTCGAAACAAGTCCAAGATCATAGAAAACAGAGTCTTGATGAATATCTTGTTGAGTTTTGATGTTGGAGGATTTACCGGTTGTTCTTTTATAGAGAAGGTTTACCTTTCTATATTTTGTTTTATCCTCTCCATGTTGGACTATGATGTTTCTCTGCATGATCTTGTTAAGCTCTTCGTTGCGATTCCAACAAGCCCAAGATCATCAAAAACGGAGTCCATATGCGAAATTTTTGCCCATTTTGGTGTCGGTGGTTTCTGCAGTTTTACTCGGGCGGTAGTACCGCCCCTACTACCGCGTCTACTACCGGATCTCGGTTTTGGTACTTGTTTCGAGCGGTTTTTAACCCGGTAGTGACCCGGTAGTACTCTCAGCCCGATAGTACCGCCCCGGGGCGAAAAAACTGCCCAACGGCAGATTTTTGGGCACCTATTTAAGGGCTCTTCTTTCCCAATGTTTCCCAACAACCTGAGCACGTTTTTCCCCTCTCTCTCCTCCATTGTTGACCTTGGAAAAGCTTGCTTTCCTCTCAATCCCTCCCATGATTTTTGCATATCTTTGATGGAAAGTGAGAGGAGATCTAGATCTACATTCCCACCAATCAATCTCTCCTCTAAATAAGGGGAACCTAGTAGATCTGATCTTGGAGTTCTTGGTGTTTCTCCTCCTTTGTTCTTCCTCTCTTCTCCCCCCATAAGCATTAGTTGCTTTTGGTGGGATTTGAGAGTGAAGGATTTGAGCACTTGTGCTCTTGCCATTGCTTTCTGCATTGGTTTGTGCTCTTCACGAGGATTCGTGGAAGTTGAAAGTTTGTGAGCTTGTTTATCTTGGGTCTTTGGACCCTAGACGCCATTGTGGTGGTTGAGACCTTTTGTGGTCACTTGTAGCCATCCGGGAGCCCCCAATCCAGTTGTGGGTTGTGCCCCGGGTTGTTGTTGTAAAGGCTCCGGTTTCCGCCTCGAAGGATTTCGATAGTTGAAGCTGAACCAATCCTTTGTGGTGCGGTTTATCGGAGAAGAAGGTGAGCCTTTTGTGGCGTTGAGACCAACCTGTTGTGGTGGTCTCACACCTCTCCAACGAGACGTACTCCCCTAAAAAGGAGGAACTCGGGAATACATCCTCGTCTCCGCGTGCCTCGGTTATTTCTATACCCGAGCTTTTTACTTATGCACTTTACATTGTGATAGCCTTCGTGCTTGAAGTATTTTATTGCTATCACCTTGTTGCTTGTCTTGCTTAGCATAAGTTGTTGGTGCACATAGGTGAGCCTAGTATATTTAGGTTGTTGGCTTGTTAATTTAAACATCTACTTTTATTCCGCAATTATCAAGCCTAAACCGGAAAAAAATTAATCGCCTATTCACCCCCTCTCTAGGCGACATCATTGTTTTTTTTCAATATCTTCCATGTCAAACAAGTTTAAGATCGGTTCCGTGATATTTATATTTTTGCACTTCATAATAAGTACTTTATAGAGTTATGACACTCCTCCCCACCTTTTTCTTTCACAAACCATGGCTAACCGAATCCTCGGGAACCTGCCAACAATCACTTATCCATGGAGGAGTGTCTATTTTTATTTTATTTTAATGGTCTAACCAGCTCTTTGCAAAATTATAGACGAGCAGATGAAGCATGCAAGTCCAGGAAAACTTTATTTGACATGGAAGATAACAAACCCAACTACTACTTCCTCATGAGCCTAGTAGTAGTGGCGCAAAAAGAAATTAATAACATTTTGAATATTTTAAAGGTAGCACATGAAAATTTTACTTGGAGTGGCTAGGAAATACCACATGTAGGTAGGTATGGTGGACATGAATGACATGGATATTTGGCTCAAGGATTTGGATGCACAAGAAGCATTCCCTCTCAGTACAGAGTTTTTAGGCTTAGCAAGGTGTCAAGCAAACACATATCATCAACCCAATACATGAATGACCACAAGATATACATTAAGCATAACTATTAGACTCCACAATATCTCCCTTGTTAACCAAACAAACCATTGCAAAAAGAATATCTAGACTTTGAGAAATAACAATCAGAACACGCACCATAATTCTAAACTTTACGGTATTTCTCCACTAGTCCATTCTTAAGTAAATGATCCACAAGTTTAAACATTACTCTAGTTCATATCTCAAAATAATTGACAAGTATCAGATTATTCAAAACAATGGCCTACAAGACAATCTAAACTTCTTTTACCACTTCCTACATGATAGTTCCCTTTCAACCAAACACCAATAAACTTATTTGAAACAACTCTCTAAGCAAGTATGCATGTAACACAAGAGAGTACAACCTAACTACAAGAAACTAATAGCTCCGAACAAGAGATACTTGAAAAACAAGAGCTAGAAGCTAAGATAATAAAAAGCTAAACACTCTACAGATATAAGTGAAAAACATGAGTGTTTTATGAAAAAGCGGAGCGTGCCTCTCTCCCACACAAGAATGCAAGGATCCAACCAGCAAAGAAAACAAAACAAAACTGAAATAAAAACACAAATGACGCTCCAGGAACAGCGCATATTATGTAAAGGAATAAAAATATAGTTTCATGGGACCGACCTGATTGATTGCTGACGAAGAAGGGGATGCCCAAGGGATGCCTTGGGCATCCCCAAGCTTAGATGCTGGAGACTTCTTGAATATTTAGTGGAGATCCAGGGGAGCCTCCCCAAGGTTGATCTTTAATCCCTTCTTGATCTTCTTTCATCACCTCGTTCTCTCAGCACTTGAAAACTTTCTTCACACAAAACTTCTCACAAACTCATTAGAGGGGTTAGTTCTAAACAAAATAATCCACCTTCAGTTCTCATTTAGCACATTGCATAAAATTATTTCAACATTAGCTACTGTCACTAAGCATTAAGTGGTCCTATTAGATCAAAAGAATCTCACCCAACACTTGTACAAGACACAATGCAAAAATAAGATAGAATCTGTCAAAAAACAGAACAGAACGCAAAATATAATTTTTTCGAGACACTAGGACACCTCGAATCAGAAAACTCAAAACTAACGAAAGTTAGAAAAAACCCAGATGCTTGCTGCAAAAAATCGTCAGCTCCAGATCACGTTCCGCGATTTTGTAGAATTTCATACGGTGATGAACAGAAATCTGTTTCTGGACAGCAAACTGAAAATTTTACTTTCCTCCCATTAGAGGCTATTCTTGGCACAAAAACGAAAATAAAAAGGATACAAGGGAGTTGCTACCACCAGTACAGAACGACACATCGGATACCCCTCTATGGCAACGGCAAGAGTTAGGCGATGGAAAAATGAGCTCCGCGCGCTTCCGCGAGTGCGCGCGCGCTAGTCGGTCGATGGGCCCGACACAATGGTAACGGAGGCTGAAAAGATCTCCGTTGCTCATATATAGGCAACGGAGGAAAGAATATCTCCGTTGCTGATATTGCCACATCAGAAACGGAGATCGGTCTATCTCCGTTTCCCATGTGAAGGCACATTAAGCGGTGCCGGTATTAATATCTCCCACTCCAGTACTGTATCTCACTCTCACTCTCCCCAGTTCCTAACCCTAGCCGCACACGCTCTCCTCCTACTTCACCCATCGATGGCGAACCCCTCCGGCGCCGACGGAAGTCAGGATGGAGCATCTTCCTCCTCCCACCCTCCGAGGCGCAGCCCGGATCTCCCCTACAACTGGGGCGAGATCCCCGGCGACTGCGGTCGCGAGTTCATTCTGAGCCGTCAAATCCCATCCGGATCCACGGTGGCGGCGGCCACCGACGCCGGATCTCGTCCTCATCGTCCTCCTCGGACGATGAGGACGAGGATCTGGAGGTCGGTCTCCTCCTCTCTCGCGCCTCCTTTGAGCGCGAGCGCGTCGAGGGTGTCATTCGGGCGTCTGCGATGCAGAGAGCTATCCACATCTCCGCCGCCGAGCACGCGATAGAAGCCGTCGAGGAGGCGTTGTTCCAGACGCGGCTCCGGGCGGCCATAGACCGCTCTCTTCTCCCTGGCCAGAGCCCTGGGCCAGATGCGGCGGCGGCAGCGGTGGCGGCGGCGGAGGAGGAGGATGAGGAGGAGGAGGTGGAGGACGCTTCGGTGTTCGAGCAGGATGAGGTCTCCTCTGACGTCTCCTTGGCAGTGGCTCCGGCGCCGACGCCTGGGACGCAATCCGCGACGGAAAGCGACCCCGCCTCGCCTAAGGTAAATGACCGCTCTGTTAGCTACTTATTTAGCTCGGTTTGCTCTGTTAGTTAGCTCTGTTCAGCTATGTATTTGCTATGTTAGCTACTTATTTAGCTCGGTTTGCTTTTTTAGCTATGTATTTGCTATGTTAGCTACTTATTTAGCTCGGTTTGCTCTGTTAGTTAGCTCTGTTCAGCTATGTATTTGCTATGTTAGCTACTTATTTAGCTCGGTTTGCTTTGTTTAGCTATGTATTTGCTATGTTAGCTACTTATTTAGCTCAGTTTACTCTGTTAGTTAGCTCTGTTCAGCTATGTATTTGCTATGTTAGCTACTTATTTAGCTCGGTTTGCTTTGTTTAGCTATGTATTTGCTATGTTAGCTACTTATTTAGCTCGGTTTGCTCTGTTAGTTAGCTTTGTTCAGCTATGTATTTGCTATGTTAGCTACTTATTTAGCTCGGTTTGCTTTGTTTAGCTATGTATTTGCTATGTTAGCTACTTATTTAGCTCGGTTTGCTCTGTTAGTTAGCTCTGTTCAGCTATGTATTTGCTATGTTAGCTACTTATTTAGCTCAGTTAGCTCTGTTAGTTAGCTCTGTTCAGCTATGTATTTGCTATGTTAGCTACTTATTTAGCTCGGTTTGCTTTGTTTAGCTATGTATTTGCTATGTTAGCTACTTATTTAGCTCGGTTTGCTCTGTTAGTTAGCTCTGTTCAGCTATGTATTTGCTATGTTAGCTACTTATTTAGCTCGGTTTGCTCTGTTCAGCTATGTATTTGCTATGTTAGCTACTTATTTAGCTCGGGTTGCTCTGTTAGTTAGCTCTGTTCAGCTATGTATTTGCTATGTTAGCTACTTATTTAGCTTGGTTTGCTCTGTTAGTTAGCTCTTCAGCTATGTATTTAGCTCGGTTTGCTTTGTTTACTGCTTATTGGCTCTGTTTATTAGCTTTGTTTGCTGTTTTTAACAAAAATATTCGTTGTTTCAAGGGCTTGGTGGATGCTTGGTGACGATGTGCTGCCGTGAAGACCTAGGAGCGGGGCTCCATACACGGTGCCGTCACCAGGAGCAGTACATTTTGCGCAGCAGGAAAGACAGTAGATGTTCGTCTGGCGGCCGTGAAGACATAGGAGCAGAGCTCCAGCCACGCGCACTGATGAACTTTTGTAAAGCAGAGCGTACAGGAATACGGTGACGACCGGGCGGCCGTCTAGTCGCATGGAGCGGGGCTCCATCGACGGCACAGCCCGTCACCGTGTTTTTTTTTGTTTTCCTGTAACCCTTATTAGAAACGGTTATTAGCAAAACTCCGTGTCTAATGTTAAATACATCAGAAACGGTTTATCTCCTCCGTTGCCATTGTGAGGCTTCACATCAGTGACAGAGGCGGGGACACGGATCCTTTCTCCGTTGCCGAAGGGGTTTTTGGCCCGTTTCCGATGTATCGTTCTGTACTAGTGTACAGAGGTAACAAAACCCAAAAATAAAGAAAACAAAACAAACTGAAAGTAAAAACAATGGGTTGCCTCCCATAAGCGCGTCTCTTTAATGCCTTTTGGCTAGGCACAATGGCAAAAGATCAAGTATTGTCAATATTACCAACATCCAAATCATCACTTGACTTAACAAAATACACAAAAGATGGCCTCATTCTATTTCTAGGGAAGTGTTCCATCCCTTTCTTAAGTGGAAAGTGAAATTTAATATTTACTTCTTTCATATCAATGATAGCACCAACAGTTCTAACAAAAGGTCTTCCCAACACAATAGGAAAAGAAAGTTTGCACTCAATATCCATGACAATAAAATCAACAGAGACATAATTACCATTAACCATAATAAGAACATCATCTATTTTTTCCACAGGTTTATTCAAGGTAGAATCAAGATAATGAACACTCAAAGGACAATCTTCTAGTGGTTCCAAATCAAGAATGTCATACAACTTTTTAGGCATAATGGAAACACTAGCACCAAGATCACACATAGCATTGCACTCAAAATCATTAACTTTCATATTAATAGTTGGCTCCCAAGCATCTTCTAATTTTCTGGGGATAGAAAAAGCACACTTGATCTTTTCTTCCCTAACTTTAATCAAAGCATTTGTAAATTTTGGGTAAAAGCAAGGTTCAATTTACTAGGATTAGGATTTTTTGCAAGCTTTTGTAAAAACTTAATGACTTCAGTAAGGTTAAAATTATCAAAATCAAGATCATTGTCATAAAAAATAACAGGAGCATTGTCTCTAAAAGAATCATTATAATCAGGATTAATTTTAGCACTTCTCTTAGAGACAGTTTTAGCAAGCAGAGCTTTTGATTTTTAATAGGTGCAATAGAAATTATTCCTACTCCAATTCTGTTACCATTAGCATATTTAGGACCTGTAGGGGACTCATGAGCATTCGAAATTTTCATATCATCATCAGTAAAAATAGTGCAAACATTAGCACTCTTACTAGTTTCAGCAATTTCAACTGATTCAGGTTTTGCTGCCATTTTATTTATCAAAAAAGATTGGGCTTCAAACATATTCGAAATACAAGTTTCAGTATTAATTAGAAAGCCTAGTTTGCAAATTAGAGATCTCCCTATTTAATCCCTCAAGTTGTTGGCTTATATTTTTCAGCATAAAAGAGTGCTCATCTAATTGCTTTGAAAAGACTTTATTCTGCTCATATTGTGTCTGCATAAAAAATTTAGTGGCCTTTTCAATTTCTAACACTCTTTCATCACTAAGCATCCTAGTATTACCATGGGAGTTATCATAAGCATTGCCATAAGAATTACTACCACTTGGAGGATATGGCTTATAATTATTATTACCAAAGTTGTTCCTATAAGCATTGTTGTTGAAATTATTTCTAATGAAATTCACATCAACTTGTTGTTCTTGAGCAACCAAAGAAGCTAAAGGAACATTATTAGGATCAATAGGAACTTGATTACATGAAAGCATAGACATAATAGCATCCACTTTATCACTCAAAGAGGAGATCTCCTCAACAGAATTTACCATCTTACCAGTTGGAGTTCTTTCAGTGTGCCATTGGGAATAATTTGCCATCATATCATCCAAGAGCTTTGTTGCTGCACCCAATGTGGTGGACATGAAGGTACCTCCAGCAGCCGAATCCAACAAATTCCTGGAGGAAAAATTTAAGCCTACATAGAAAGTTTGGATGACCATCCAAGTAGTCAGTCCATGAGTGGGACAATCTTTAACCATAGATTTCATTCTTTCCCAAGCTTGAGCAACATGTTCATTATCAAATTGTTTAAAGTACATAATGTTACTCCTCAGTTGTATAATTTTTGCAGGTGGATAATACTTCCCAATAAAAGCATCTTTGCATTTAGTCCGAGAATCAATATTATTTCTAGGCAAAGATAATAACCATTCTTTAGCACGTCCTCTCAAAGAGAAAGGAAAATATTTTTAGTTTAATAATGTCACCCTGTACTTCTTTATACTTTTGCATATCACATAACTCAACAAAATTATTTGAATGAGAAGCAGCATCATCAGTACCAGCACTAGAAAATTGTTCTTTCATGACAAGATTTAACAAAACAGGTTTTATCTCATAGAACTCAGCTTTAGAAGCGGGTGGAGCAATTGGTGTGCATATAAAATCACTGTTGTTTGTGCTAGTGAAATCACACAACTTAGTGTTCTCAGCTGAACCCATTTTAGCAAGATAAAAACAAAATACTAAGCAAAACAAGAAGAAACTACTTGCTGGAATTTTTAATTATTTTGTGTTTTTGATTTTTAAAGCAAACAAAAAGCAAAACCAGACTAACAAAAAACAAACTAAGCAAGACAATAAAAAAGTAAAGTGTAAGGACGTGCGAAACTCCCCTAGCTGAAGCTTCCAAGTCCCCGGCAACGGCGCCAGAAAAGAGCTTGATGGCGTGGATCACACGTTCGTCGCTGGGAACCCCAAGAGGAAGGTATGATGTAGCGTAGCAGTAGTTTTCGCTTGATTGCAAAACCAAGGTTATCGAACCAGTAGGACTTGGAGAAGGCTTTGGCAATGTGTCAACGGTGCCAGAAAAGATTCCTTTGACGTGGACCTGCGCACACACGAACAAACTACTTTGCCCCAATGAAACAGAGATGTTGTCAATCTCTCCGACTTGCTGAACACAAAGGATTAAACTTATGGTGGAAAATAATATGAGAGCAAAAATGACCAGCGAGCAAATGACTATGAAGAGCTATGAAAACGGTTGTGAACAATATAAGAAAATAGGACCGGGGTGCACAGTTCACTAGTGGTGTCTCTTCGAAAGATAAACATGTTGGGTTACAGCAGGGCAATTGACAAAGCATGGGCGTATAACAATACTATCATGACACAAAGTTCACCGCTTCATTTAATATGGGCATTACATCAAAATACATAGACCGTTATCCAACTGCATCTATGACTAATAATCCACCCCGGGATCGCTATCCAGCATGTCACCCGAAAGTATTAAGTTGCAAGCAATAGATAATTGCAATAAGCAAGGTGCGTAATGTAAGCAATGGTGACAACATATAGCAATAAACACCGTTGTTTTACCCCTAGTAGCAACAACACATCTCAAGACTTAATCGTTTCTATCAACTCGAGCTCAGACAAGAGAGGCATGAACCCACTATATAGCATAAATACTCCCTCTACTGACACAAGTAATTACTTCGGCCAAAGCATACACAAGCATCGAAGAGCATGCAAGATCATAAATAAAACATATCATAGATAAACTGAATAATAATGTCACGACTCCATAATTCATCGGATCCCCACAAACACAACATGTAGCATTACAAATAGATGACCTTGATCATGTTAGGCAGCTCACAAGATCTAAACAATGGAGTACAAGGAGAAGAGACAACCATCTAGCTACTGTCATGGACCCTTAGCCCCGTGGTAGACTACTCACGCATCACTCTGGAGGCAGGCATGGTGGTGTAGATGCCTCCGGTGATGATCTCCCCCTCCGGCAGGGTGCCGGGAAGAGTTTCAGAACCCTCCCGATCTAGGGTTGGCAACGATGGCGGCTACGGAACTTTTTGTGGATTTCTGATTGGGTATTTAGGGTTTTCGGGAATAATAGAATTTATAGGCAAAAGGGTAGCGTCGGAAGCTTCTCGAGGGCGCCAGGTGGGGCCCAGGCATGGTCCAGCCTTGACCGCGCCTGGGGGTCGTCTGGGGGCTGTGGGCCCCCTGCAGGTGCCCTCCTGGCTCCGTCTTTGTTTCTTCGTAAAAATAATTCCCGTAAATTATGAGCTGATTCCGAGAAAATTTCCCGACTAGCTTTTCTGAAACAAAAAGACTACAGAAAACAGGAACTGGCACTGGGCATCTTGTTAATAGGTTAGTTCTATAAAATGTGCCAAAATGATATAAAAACATTATAAAAGCATGTGGCAATGATATATAACATGCATGGAACAACAAAAAATTATAGATACGTTTGAGACGTATCAGGTCCTTCACCTTCTTCTCCCCTCCATCTCTTTCTTTGGCCTTTCCGTTAGATTAACTGAATTATGATGTTTTGGTCTAGGTTAATCAGTAGTTGGCCAACTCTATTCACCATCCGTTGGCTCCAATAAATTACCATAAATTATGGTGTACACTTTAACTAAATAACAATCAACAATATATTTATTGAGGTGCTTTGAACAAGCATAGATTGAATTGATGTCATGACAACAAGGAAAGACATACAACTACCAATACTACAAGAATAAGTCCTTTTCTTCTAGTTGGCGGTGAATCTGTATTTCTGATACTCTTGCACCTCAAAAACTTATGTACAATTTCATAGTACTTCACGGGTTTGCAGGTCTTGTAATATTCTTTTTTAGCCTTTTTAATATGTTTGGGCATATGGTTCAAGTCAATTTAGCAGAATTGGCCTTATTTCGTTGAATCCTGACTGAGTGACTGTTATCTTGCATCTTATCCACTCCAACATAGAGACTACGGGAATATCTAGATTCAGTTATGTAATTGTTGAAGCAATCACACATGTTGTCCATAAAGTCAGAGTTTTATCTAATCCTCATGAATGCTCTGCCCCAGTGCTCAGGAATGTGTTTATCATATCCTTGGCTCAATCTACTGTTAAATGAGCCAGCTTCATTCTGTTATAGTTCAACAACACCTTATTTGGGGACTTGGCACATCTCTAGAACATTTTCTGCGGATCATGGTTTGGATGCTTGGATGTGTCTTCTTCCAGATTGAGTAAATGTATCTATCACATATTCTAAGCTCTACCTTGGCACTATATTTTCAGTTGCTCCTAATAGATCCTGAAAAATCACTAAAAATGGTGTACATGAGTAGTAACCGTCTAGTTAGATGCTAGTATTTTCTCAACATTTTTTACTTCCCAAATATTTTTCAAAAAATTCATTGCAAAGTCAGTACATGTGTACTTATAGTTTAGTTAGATGCTAGCATTTTTGCAACATATTTACTGCCCAAACATCTTCAAAAAATCACTAAAAGTTCTGTACGTGTAGTAATAGTTGGGTTAGATGCTACTCCCTCCGTAAAAAAAATATAAGATGTTTTAGATATTTCAGTATAACTACATACGAATGGAAATGAGTTAATCTAGACACTAATATATGTTTACATACATCCGCATAAGAAAAAAATCTAAATATCTAAAACATCTTATATTTTGGTACCGAGGGAGTGGTATTTTTGCAAGATTTTTTACTACGCAAATATTCTTCAAAAATCAGTAGAAATTCGGTACATATCTAGTAATAGTATAGTTTAATGCGAGTATTTTTGCAAAGAAATATTACCCAAATATTCTTAAAAACACCAAAAAAATCAATACATGTCTAGTAATAGTCTAGTTAGATGATAGTATATTTGTAGCATGTTTTACTTCCAAAATATTCTTCAAAAAGTCAATGAAAAATTAGTACTAGTGATAGTATATTTTGATGCTACTCCCTCCTTTCCTAAATATAAGATGTTTTATTGTTTTTTGAGAGAAGTCCATATTACACCCCTAAACTTGTAATGAAGTTCAGATTGCAACCCCAAAGTCTAATACCGTTCAACATACCCCCTTCAAGTCCCAAAACCGTTCAGATTTCAACCCTCCCCTATTTCGTGGTGGTTTGGGACCCGGTTTTCACATGCCAACATATCCACGTCAGTTCCTTCTTTTTGTTCTCCGTGGGCTGCATCTCACCCTCTTCTGGTTTGGAACATAAGGACCGATCTAATCAGAAGAGCAAGACAATATAAATGGCTAGCTTCTCCGATCGGAGCCTTAAGCTCTGTGCGCAACTCGCAGTCCCGGACCACGGCGAGTACTGCGGTATCGTCAGCATCCACCGCGGAGGCCGAGTATGCGCAGTCCCTCAGGAAGTTTAGCACTGCCTAGAGGCTATGGGAGACATTGCCTGGAGGAGTGCATTGGCCGCGCAACTAGGAGCCCCGGCGGCCCGGCCAAAGCGGCAGCCATGCAACAACGACACCTCCATGCCTCAAGGATCTCGTCGACCAAGAGAATGAGGCGACAAAGACCGGTGTGGCTGCCGGATAGAAGAAGCAGCTCACGGGAGAGAGAGATGTAGGCATCGGAGTGTGATGACGAGAAAGAAGAGGCTGAAGTGGACAAGCTCACGTGGCAAAACCAGGGATAAAATCACTCAAAATGGGGAAAAGGTTGTAATCTGAACTGTTTTGAAATTTTGAGGGTGTGTTCTGAACAGTATTAGACTTTGGGGTTGAAATGTGAACTTAGCTGCAAGTTCCGGGGGGAATATGGACTTCTCTCTTGTTTTTTCACATTCACATGTATCTAGATACGTTTTAATGTGTGTTCACTCATTTTAGTCAGCATCTAATTGACATGTGAAACACCTTAGACATCTTATATTTATGAATGGATGGAGTAGTATGTTTGCAACATTTGTTCTGCCCAATTATTTTACAAAAAAACACTGGATAGTAATAGTCTAGTTAGATGCTAGTATTTTTACAGCACTTTATACCACTTAAATGTTCTTCAAAAAAACACTAAAAATTATGTACATATATAGTATTAGCATAGTTAGATTTCTAGCAAAATGTTTGTCTCCGTTTCGGGAAAATAGAGCCGGCCCTGCACGTCACTAGCCTCACTCTGTCCCATCGCATCTCCTGCTCGCCATAGCGAGAACCCTAGAGATGAAGGGAAGCGCTCCCAGCTCAGATGTACCAGCAAGTCTACACACACCTCGCAGACGCCTGTAGCCTCGCAGCGAGCACTAGCGGTCTCTACGGTAGGAGAGGAAGGAATTATTTGTGTAAAATATCATAGCATGATCAATGGCAATGTATCCAGCAATTTTACGTACATCAGGCAGTAGTATTAAGTTATTAAGAATGTACCGGTACAGGACCCTAGTACAGCTCTGGCAACTTATGTAAGAAGCAAAGCACGCCACAGCTAGAACTGCACAAATGAATATTGGTTCACTGCAATTTACTCCGACCTCTAAATTTCACAAAGCATGACACTGGCTGCAAGGCCCAACGGCCGTTAACACAACTGTAGATAAATGGCCGAGCTATTTGAGTTAATGATTCCACCACCTTTACAAAATAATCATTGCAGGATGAAGAACAGTGACTTACAGACAAGAGAAAAGTCTCCAACGAAGGAGAAGCATCGAGGAAAGAAACCAAAGATAAAAAAATCATATTCCCGCTCGTAGGTAAATTTTTGAATATGAATATTCAAAACCTTGAGGTGAAGGAATTTGGTAGGTACGATAGGTGTGTCTACTCTCTGCATAAAAATGTCTCATATTATTTATATTCCAAGATATGAAGAAATAGGCTTTCGCCCCGCTATATTAATATAGCAACCACCCGATACAACATTGAGGCCACCGCTGGGGCAAACAGCACAATCATGCCCAAAAGAAAAGGAAGAGAAAAAGAAAAGAAAACAAAGACGACACCGGCGGATCAACGAAAACGAAAGTAACCCGCAACCGCTGCGCCCTCTCCGGCGAAGTCCCACCACAAACCTAGCACTCTAAATCACCGCGTACCAAACAGCACCTCCAAGAAGGAAAGCGACGACGACGACGCTGCTGCCCGGACAGACCTAGGGTTTCCCCCGGTACGCTCCGAGGAATGGGGAAGAGGTATACCCGACGCCCCTCAAGAAGGAAGGGTGACACTCACAAGCATCACCACGCCGGTGCCAAAACGGCAGGGATTTCTCCCAACCCCTAAAAAACCACGTCTCGGACAATCTGTAGCGCTCCACCCATCTTGCCGCCCACCAACAAACGCCACCACGGTCTTGAAGTCACCAACGTCGTCTCACCATGGCCAACATAGCAGGGCCGGTCAGCCCGAAACGAAGCAGCCGTAGACAGGGTCCGACAGAGTCACAACCACGCGGGAGGGAACAACCTCCACCGTCAAAGACGATAGCCGACCGGACGCTACGACAAGAGCACACCGAGCCACATTGGAACTGGAGGGCGGCAGCAGCGCAGCCACCTGGAGGACGTCCTCCACCGCCACCGGCGGGTGCTGACCGGACACGGCAGCAGGGACACACCAGGCCAAGCAGGCCCGGCCGAGCCCGGGGGCTCGTAAAGTCCCCGCCGCCATGCTGCTGCACGTAGGCCGCCACCGCCGCTACCCACTCGGTTCCTAGGCTCAGCCGGACCCAGCGAGGCCCGTGAAGCTCCCACCGCCAGCTGCAGCAAGGGTGGCGTCACCGCTGTCATCTCCGTCGCGAGCCGCGCATCAGGCCAAACCGGGGGCAACGAGGCAAACCCGCCCTAACCCAGATCGGGCCCAAAGGGCCCAGATCTGGGCCTGCAGGGCCGGAGCTCCACCACCGCCGCCCAGCCACCAACGGAAGCTCCACCACCACCTTTGGCCACCGCGCTGCACCAGGAAGTCCCGCCGCCGCGCTAGACTGGCGCCGCCGAGAAGCACCACCTGGGCCAGGGACTGCCCCGCGTCGTCCGTGAACCAGGAGGGGAAAGGCGAAGGTCCGCCGCCACCAGCGCCGCCCGGCCAAGGGCCGGCGCAGCACCGGCGACGGCGGGACGGAGGAAGGAAGGAGGGGCTGGGGCGGGAGAAGGTCGGCGCGGCCCGGCCGCCGCGGGGGCGGCGCGGGTCGCGGAAGGGAGGGAAGCTCGTTCAGAAGGGATTATTTGTTGTATACTTTTATTTGTTCAGAAGCTATATTCCAAGATATAGCTGCTACGATATAACATATTTACCACCTGAAATACAAGAGTGTACCTCACGACAAGACCATAAGGTGATCATAGTCTCAAGGTTTGGCGCACTGGATGCAAGCTTGTCGATAGCATAACTGATGACACAGCTACTGGTTAGCCTAAGGTTCTTCGCTTGCTGTTGACGACCAATTTTGGCTTACAAAGAGGTGCCACCAAGATGAGCTCAGATGAAAATATAATGTGAATGAAAGTTGTGCGTATCATCGAGACAACCAATTTTAGTTTTTGGATCATCTCAATCCGAGGTCATATGCAACTTGTGGAGCCAAAATACTGTGGACACATAACCATAGACATGCTCTGACCTCGGGCGAGTAGGCAGGGGCGCTGAGCATAGGCGGGTCGCCCTACCATAGACACCCTCTGCCCTCGGGTGAGCGCAATTCGAAAAGGCTAAAAACGAGTCGAATTGCTCTAGACTGAATTTAAAGGGTCCAGATGAAGTCAAATAAAAAAACGCATAACATGAAAGTTCTTCGTTTTTTCGAGACGAACAACTTCTCTTCTTACAAGATTTCGATCCGGAGTCATTTACTGCCTCAAAAAGACCCGCGAGGCGCAGACCGAACAGTTTTGGAAGGTATCCAAGCCTTTTCTTGCACGGGAAGTCCAGCCGCCTCTTATATACGTGAGGGGTGATGGCCGATTGATCCAACACCAATCGAACAAACACATCTACTACTTTTTCATGTTCATCTACTTTTTATCCCTCTCCCTTGTATCTTTCTTCTCATTCTTCGTCGTTCTTCAATATTGGAGGCTGCGAATCCACGAGGCTCTTGGTGCGGTCAGGCCGACCTAGGGCAACCCATAGCCGCCGCGAGCCCTGACGGGGCCCCCCCGAGCGAGCGGGGTTTCGGGTCTACAAAAGCGCCCGCCGGATTGTCTTGCGCATCGCGCTTCTGGCGAGCCTCCCGCGGAGTGAGTTGCGGAGCATCTCCCTCGGTGCCGCGGGTACACGTGACGTGTTCGTGTGTCAACACACTTTTTGGCGACTCCACTTGGGACACGAAGCTTCGAACGGTCTCCAGCCCTAGAGAGCGCCGTTCTTACTGTGAAGAGAGCGCCGTCAAGAGATTGCAATCTACATCGGTAACATGAATCCTCAATATCCTTATGTAGATTCAAATTACTCTTACATTGATGTTGCTAGATCTTTTGATATGAGTACTGTATCGTCTAGCTAGCCCTAGTTCTTACTATGTGCAAAAGCCGATGCAAAATAATCTCCATGCTTCACCTTGTTTTAGCAACATGCAACATGTGTATTCGAACTCTCATGCATCGGCAACCCCACAAACCCATATGCCGATGAATAATGTAACGAGTTCGGTTAATTCATATGAAACACCCAATGTTAGAAATTTTAATATCATACAAGAAAGTGTTTCACCTTTTTATACATCGGCAAGTAACTCGCAATATGTTAGTTTACCTTCAAATATGCCAATGAATAGAGAAATTGGACATGCTACCAATAGATATTTGACCAATTGCTCTCAACCGTCATATCCTACACCTTATGTTACTAATGTTTTAGCTACATGTGCAACTAGTGAGATACATAATTCGGCTTCACACTTTCGAAGTGGCCATAGCCGAATATGTGAAAATTTAACAGGAGCACATGTGCCTTCATATTCTACCGACGCATATGAATTTGATGATTGGAAGGAAAAACGTGTAGCATATTTCAAAAGGGCCAATGCCATTTACCTGGAATACGAAAGAAATCCACATGATCCCGCGGCAATACAAGCTTATGAGGCGTATAAGAAGGAACGTGAAGAGGAACGTGAACAATTCAAGATTAATTTTTATTCTTCACAGTCACAAAGTTTCGGCAATGCACCGCCGAAAGAAACAAAAAGTATTGGGGGGCAATCATGCCCTACAGAGGATAGCACCGAAGAATTCACTACGCCGACTCTTGAGGAATTACCGACCGAGTATCGACAAGCTTATGAAGAACTCAGGAGGAAGCGTACAAAAGAATTGGAGGCATGGAGGAAAAAACAGGCGGAAGAAGATTTAAAGGCATTTGAGAATGATCTTCAAGACTTTATCAAGGCCACTCCTCCACGCGATAACCAAGCTGAAACGGTGCTAAAGCAAGAAGAAGAAGCTTTGCAAATTGATGGAAGCCATGGAGAAAAGATGAATGATTCAGAAAGTATGGTTACTTCGGTTGTTGAAACCGAATTAGATAGTACTTGTGCCGAATTTACTGAATCAAAAGAAGCAAGATTCATTGATCAAGAGCATGGCATGGCTAGCAAAACAGCCGTGATTGATTTTTCTGGGTGTAAAGGAGTTTATATGCTACCCTATGAATTTCGTGCCAAAGGAATTGATGAACATCAAGTAGAGAATATAGCCAAACAAAGTTCGGATGACATTGAACATCAGAATAGTGGGGCGCGAGATCCAGAAAAGGAAGAAGACAAGGCGTTGGAGAATCATCTAGAGGCCGAACAAGATATTGTTCAGGACATGCAACCATCATGCTCCACCGACGTCTTTAATAAGAAAGTTTGCGTACAACCTGACGAATTCCGTGCCAAAGACGATGAGCATCACAAACAAGAAGACACGACCGAACAAAGTTCGGTTAATGGTGAACATCAAGAACCAAAGAAAGAAGCCGGACAATGTTCGGTTGAAGAGGAGCATCCGGGTGACGCTGCACGGGATCCAGAAGAGGAGGAAGAGGCGTTGAAGAGTTATCCAGAAACGGAGCAAAACAATATTGTTCCTGATGTGCTAGCGTCGCAGTCTCTCAACGTCTTTGAAGAGGCATGCCTAGCCAACAATTTACTTATCTTTCGATTCGGTCAAAATAATAATGTTGATGCATCCAATGATAAAATTCTTGTTAGCTTCAAAAGACCAATCGTGATAAGTAATTTGCTTGCTAGGAATAATCTTGTCACTAATCATGCTGGCCAACATATCATACCATTCGTAGAGGCTGAAAGTGACAATTTATTGCAATCAAAGTTGTTCCCATCATGCCGGCTAAGCTTTATATTCATATGAGCAACTTTGCTTGTTTCATGCCTGGCTAACATTTGGTCTCAGATGAGACATATATTCTGTAGCTATTTTGGTTGCAGAAACACGAAGCCGGGTTCAAAGTCCTTCAAGATAGCCGATTCAGAAAAATCGGAAAAAGAGGGCGAAAGAAAATTCATAGCCGAGTTGGATGACTTTAAGCCGGCACCACTCGGTTTCATAATTCCAAAGCCGGTATTCCAATATCGGCTAAGGGATGAACAGTGTACCATCGGTCCTGGCCTGGGGAATCACATTGTCGGTGCATCGCCGGCTAACCCAATCATAATAGAAGATCACCAGGTCCAGCCGTTGAGACAAGAGCGAGTGCAGAATTCGTTTCAGCAGAATAACAAAGACTGCGACGTGTTTTATGAAGCACAATCGGCCTTCGAAGGACGATTGGAATTTGTTGAAGCACAAGCTGATAGCCATCATGTTGACATTAATCTTGACGGCGATCAAGTGTTGACTCGGCTGCCTCAAGCCGGCTCATCCGTAGACGGACGGGTACAGACTGTAGGTGATGGGATTGATTCGTCAAGCAAAGAAATTATTCAAGCCGGAAATCCTGAGGATGGACATTCCATCAAAGCTACAAAGAGTACGCCTAACACTAGGGAGCAACAAGAAAATCCAATGACCGATTCCTGCAGTGATAAAAGGGACAAAGGCAGCGATAAGCACCGAAGGAGGAAATCTAAAGTTACCTTCGCTCAATTATTAGAGAAGTATCAGAAGATGAGCGAAGCAAAACGTGCTTATCAGCCAGCTGAAGCAAAGGCATGGAAGTCACCCCCAGGGCGTAAGTCTGATGACAGGGATTGGCAAAAGAAGAAGCCCAATGTGCCGACTCCGCGAACTTCTTTTGGGCCGCCAATGCTGAAGTCGTCCATGCCTTCCCATGCTGGCTTATATTCATATCAATCACGGGACATGTATGATTCACGGGCACACCATCAATCTTATGCTAAATCACCTCGCCAAGTTTATGCAGCTCCGAGAGAATCAACACGACAACCACATGTCAAAGACCGGCTCAATCAAGGATCGGCCAGGAGCTCATGGAGGAAGAAGGAGGTGGTCAAGCAAGTATACATAGTAAATAGAGATGGCCGCAAAGATGTTGTTTCAGACCCGATTCCAAGTAACCAAAAGCCAGCTAAAATGATGTTGGCTACAAAGGGCAAGGAAGTGAAGCGAGTAACTTTCAAGGACCAATTCATCGAGTCTGGACAGGTCAAGCCGGAAGTGCCCAAAGCCAAGAAAGAACTGCCAGTGCATAAAGTAAAATCACAACCGGGATACCCACTCGGCTTATAACATTGGCAAGAGTGGCAGGTGAAGCGGCTCAGAGCCGAAGAGTTGGAGAAGTTGAACATGGCATGGGTTCCTAAAAGAAGCCCTCAAATCAAGAACTGTGCACCAGCTTCTGTTGCAAAGCCGGCAGGGGTAAAGGAGGATAAGCAAGAAGTCGGCAGGCGAAGTCGGCGATCTTCATCTCACTAAAGGAGAACTCAGACGGCGCGTCATCCATGTTCTTCAACTATATCATCAAAGCTAGCACCTCACAATTTATCCCCAGCCGAAACTTCTAATCTATTTCGGCTATTCACACTTTGGTGGACGGGTTCTCCAGGTCCTTCAAGATAAGGACGCACGGCCGATATTTGCATATCGGCCTAAGAATTCATTGTGTTGACAAAGCCGGCATCTGGCTAGAGGTACTCTTCATGGTTTTATCTCCTCCCTGGAAGCCGGTGCTCAGTTTTGCCAATACTAGTAAAGGACGACTTGATTATTAAGTCGGCCACTAACAAAGGATCTAGTGCAGGCCGGATGGACGGTTAGAAGAAATATGTTTTTCTTATCTGCAGGATCCGAGTCAAAAGTTCAGGTGACGTACAGCCCGAGCATACAATAAAGTATTATCGCCCTGAGAACACATGGCCGATGGAGTGTTGGCATCGTCCTTAGCAGCATAATGGTGCAAGTTATTTTTTGGCACGCAAGCTTTACCAAAAAACAGGAGGGCATGTGTTGACGACCAATTTTGGTTTACAAAAAGGTGCCACCAAGATGAGCTCAGATGAAAATATAATGTGAACGAAAGTTGTGCGTATCATCAAGACAACCAATTTTGGTTTTTGGATCATCTCAATCCGAGGTCATATGCAACTTGTGGAGCGAAAATACTGTGAACACATAACCATAGACATGCTCTGTCCTCGGGAGAGCAGGCAGGGGCGCTGAGCATAGGCGGGTCGCCCTACCATAGACACCCTCTGCCCTCGGGTGAGCGCAATTCGGAAAGGCTAAAAACGAATCGAATTGCTCCCGACTGAATTTAAAGGGTTCAGATGAAGTCAAATGGAAAATTCATAAAATGAAAGTTCTTCGTTTTTTTAGACGAACAACTTCTCTTTTTACAAGATTTCGATCAGAGGTCGGTAACTGCCTAAAAAACGACCCGCAAGGTGCAGCCAGTTTTTAGACCGATCAGTTTTGGAAAGTTTGGGTCAGCCATCCGAATTTGACCCAAATTAGGGTTTTGGACGTGGATCCAAGTCGTTTTCTTGTACGGGAAGTCCAGCCGCCTCTTATATACATGAGGGGTGACGGCCGATTGAACCAACACCAATTGAACAAACACATCTACTACTTTTTCGTGTTCATCTACTTTTTATCCCTCTCCCTTGTATCTTTCTTCTCGTTCTTCGTCGTTCTTCAATATTGGAGGCTGCGAATCACGAGCTCTAGGGGCGGTCAGGCCGCCTAGGGCAACCCATAGCCGCCGCGAGCCCTGACGGGGTCCCTCCCGGGCGAGCGGGGTTTCGGGTCTACAAAAGCGCCCGCCGGATTGTCTTGCGTATCGCGCTTCCGGCGAGCCTCCCGTGGAGTGAGTTGCGGAGCATCTCCCTCGGCGCCGCGGGTACACGTGACGTGTTCGTGTGTCAACACTTGCAATGATTTTCCAAGTGAGATTTGTACTTTTTCACGACCTGTAAAATCAAAGGAGGAGAGGTTTGGAGCTTTGATCTCTATAGTTTCAAGTCTATAGCATTCAAACACCATCAGGAGCCTGAGCCGCCGCAGCTGGCAAGGTATCTCGAGGCGAGTTATATCCTCAAGATTTTTGAGTGTCAAATTTTCCAGAGCATATGAACTGGAAAGAAGGCGCCCTAATTCATTCTCGGCAACGCGCACCGTATGAAGAAACAACTCGGTCAGGCATCTCAAGCTAAGTTCAACTGTGGGACGTAAGACGCAGTTACGAAGGTGAGATGCCGAATCATGTTTCCAATCCCGTCAGATAAAAGTGAGCAAGGGAAGCTGTACGTTGTCTTCTCTGACAACAGTAAAAGGTCAAGTTCTTCCAGCACTGGTGTAATGGCAATCTGAAGCCAACTATCGAGACGATCATAAGATTTGGTATCGTCAGGACCATGGAAGTGAAGTATGAAAGTCTTCACACTAGCGGCCCTACGGTTTGCCAGAATACGGTCAATAGTGCTGTTATACTTTCTTCTGTGTCTTTCATTGTTCGGGTCCACTACCCAATTGCTTAATTTTTCTTTTGAGCAGATTGTTGCCCTGGTGAAGGTGAGGATGGGATGGCATCTCCACAGAAAGACACGGGACACACAGGCAGCCCTGGCAGCGTCTCGCATTGGCAGTTTGGAACATAAATGATGCCAGATTTCCTGCACGCACAAGTGGGCAACTTCAACATTTGACTAGCAGAGACAAAACTATATAGGAACTACTCTTCCTTAAGCTGGACAAGACGTGCTCTATAAATGTTGTTTTTAAGCTGGACAAGGATGGCATAAGCGAGACGAGGAAGATAGTATAAGCTAGATGCGGAAGACGCTAAATACCAGCTTCGAAGGGTTCTATCAATCCTATACAGAAAAGAGTGGGTATAAACTGCAGCAATCAAGGCAAACAAAACATAGGACACAGCTTATAAGGGAAACAAGATACGAGGGGAACTAAATCTCGTGAAACAGTTCCCAGACCAAATAAACGCTACTGGGACATTAGGAGATCGCAGCAGTGAAAGATACACTTTTCTTTAGCTATTCTGCTTGTGTATTTTTTCACTGCAGTAGAAGTCTTGCTCTTGTATTATGAGAACATACCTCTGGAAGGTCTGGCCCTGTATGTCCGACTTCTTCGCCACCATTAGAATTATTATCACGAGTCACCTTGTGCTCTCGCAGCATGGACATGAACCGATTCAGCAGCCCCATGATGTCCTCCAAGTTTTTGCGACCTCCTCTGCCTCTTCCTCTGGCTCTGGTACTTAAATTCAACCGGGCGCTCGGCTCCGGTAGCGGATCCCGCCCTATCACAAATACCTATCTGTATCCAAATCAACTGGCGCGCTTCAACTGCTTCTGTTAGTCGGGGGAGAGACGGAATTGGGGTAGGAACCAGACCCTAGGGCGGTATGGATTGGGTCAGGCCCACTCAACAGGCCGATCCAAGCCCAGTTAACTGGCCGCCGTCTACCTCTCCGGTCCTCCTCTCAACCGGCCGCGGGCAGAGCTCAACGGCCGAGGGACCTGGCATCTGGCGATCGTACGTATCTTCTTCCTCTCCCACACTGCTGCTCCCATGCTCTGCCCTACACAAAGCTCCGATCCATCCCACGCGGCTCTGATATCTCTCACTGTACGCCGACGGTCATCTTCTCCGCGGCTCAGGCTCTTCAGTATTCGACGTTCCCGTCTAACTCGTCTTGCTAAGTGCCTTCCGTTTTCGTTATTCCCCCGTCTAATATCGTCATCATCCAGTCCTTAGCTAATCCACAATACAGATTTTGGGTGCACATGCATGCACAACATCTAGATCTTTGCGTTACTGTTACTGTTGATGACTGAACCTTTGGGGTTTATTTTGTTCTGCTGCAGTGTTAGGAATATGCTGGAAACTAAGAGAGGTGCCGACGATGATCTCACAGAAAATATCACGGAAAGCTCTAAAAAGAATAGAATCTGCACTGGTGAAGCAGATACACTTGAATCATCGATTTCAGGTCTATTTCACTTCATTTTTTTGCACATGTTTTTACAGTTCTAATGGAGCACTCACAGTTGCCTTCTCTCATCTAATGCATGTTTGTTTAACTAGGCAAGTTACATCGGGATAGCACTTCGGCAGAAGAAACTGAAACCGACTCTAGTCAAAGTGTCTGGAGTGAGCTCAGTGAAGAAGTTACTTCAAAATTATCTAGAAATATTGCCTCCATTGCTGTGTGTGCTGACTATGGTGTTACATTCTTCTAGTCTCATTTGTTTTAAAATGTTTATCTTAATCTTCCAATGCTAGTTATAGAGGATCAAGCTTACAATATTGTGCAGGAAAAACAGTGATATTTGCATGCTCGGGCATAGCCATAGAACGTCAGGTTCTTTGTACGAGGTTTTTGACTTCAGCAAGTTTCGTCAGAGCTTTCAACAAAAGTAAGAGCAAAGGCCATGAAATCTTGGAGGTTGGTGCTGCCAATCATCCTTCACTTGCTTTACTTGTTTGCTCAAGTTAACTGTCACCATTTTGTACTATCGTTCTATAACATTATAGATCCTAGTGCGCCGCGAAGGGAAAGTTTCCAGAGGGTCATTGGCGAACTTTAATTTGGATCAGGGAATTGCCCTTGTCAGCCTAAAATTATTGAGCCTTGGTGTTCATCCAGTGAATCTATATCACCACCTGGAATTTCTTCCATGTACCAAGGTAGTATCTGTAACACGTGCGGCCACTGCCGAACTAATGGCCAGAAGTGGGGTACTGACCGATGATTCAAGCGGATCTGAAAATGGCAAAGGGCTAATGTTCTCTACTTGTAAAATCTCCGAGGTACACTTGCCCTTTGGTCTAAGTATTTTAATATGGCACTGAACAGTAGATCTGATGCATAAAAAGTACATTTTTCTTATTTAAGTCATGTTCCCTATCACTTTTGTCCCACCCTTGTCTTTTTTTTAACACACCTTTCACTATTATTTGCTAGGCATGGGAGGGTGGTGCACTTTTTGATTATGATGGGAACTTTGTTGGCATGAACCTTTCTTTGGTTGAGGAAAGGACCTCTTTCTTGCCAATGAGTATAATTATCGAATGGTTGGAGCAATTTCTTCCAGATATGGAAGTATTAAATAAGATGGTCAGGTATGTCTTAAGCACCTCCATTTATTTGCATCCGATGTTTGGCTACAACTTACTCCTTCTCACTTCCTACCTGGATTTTTTCCTTCTAGTAATACTTGATTGATTGGCAAACAGCTTTCAAAGCTTGTTCCTTTTGTAGATTTCTCTATAATACTTTTAGTTTCTTCAGTTTTCATTGTTTCTCCCGTGATAACAACTTGCTTCTTTTCCGCCACTACCAAGAACACTCACATTGTTTCAATACTGAAACTAGTAGATTTTCCAATTTAAGTAGTGTTTGTTTTGTTCAGACTTGAAATGTGAAGGGTTTATGATCGTCTCCTGGCCCGGGAGGTTTTGTAGTAATTGCTCAGTTCTCCACACAACTTAATCCTTTGAATGATCCTTGGATCATCCTAGGATAACTAAGATAAAGTACTGTAGAAATAGTAGGCTGACTAGATCACTCACTACTCCGTCATAAGAGAGATTTGCACGGGACGCCACCATTGTGTTGGATGTGGTAGTAACGTTCATCTCCCTTATGTCTATGTTGGGCCCCGGCTGCTTTATCCTCATACTAGTAGTCGATGGAGGAGCGCCGCAGGTAGAGAAGGCCTTGGAGCGGTATGCTCCAACCTCAGCAGGCAGCTGATGATCTCATCTCTGCTGGTGCCGCTAGATGTGGCCAAGCCATTGCTGTTGTTGTCAAAAGAGTTACGTCCATCGTGACCAACTTGGCCTCCGCATCTGCTGCTGATGGTAGAACCAACATCGCTGCTGCTGAAGATAGTGGACTTGCCAATTCCGCAGATGGTTGTGCCGACGCTAGCGATAGCATCTTTGTCTCCATGTTAAGAGGTAAGCCGATCAGGCGGCACTTCCACCTCCAAATACACAGCCTTGAGCTTTCGCAGATACAATGAAGCATGCTTTAGCAACTACTGTATTCAGATGCGCCGCCTTGGTCATCTAGGGTTGCTGATTGCGCAGTTGTACCTCCGTGAGGCGTTGGTCCTTAGCACTATGAGTGTTGCACTAATATCTTCCAATCTGCGCTTAATATCCTTGTCTAAAAGCAGCGCGGAACGATGGAAACCCTGCTGCTAGACATTGATTGCCGAGCAGCGGTTTGCTCTGATACAGATCATCCTGGCATAAGTTGGTTAAACTATTCTTAATAATAAAATAAATAGACTCTTGATTCATTGCTTGCTTTCTTGCTACGGGGTACAAGTCTGTTTTCATACAGGCAGACGAATAACCTGTTCATAGAGACAAACCTATTTTTCTTAGCAACCAGGGTTTTATATTTTTACAATTCTGTTTATTCAGATGTTGCGTATGAATATGCTTTTTTCATCCATTTTTCTTTTGATTGCAAGTTTACTAATGCCCTTCTGCAGTCATGTAGAAGTACAGAGACGTGAGATTCAGCCCTGGCCTTATATGTCATATCTAAGAGGTGAGCACCTAGCCCAGAGCATTAGTTATTGTTGGTACACTAGCTCACCTCCAGGCAGCAATGGCGGCTAGTACTATGCTGGTCAGTCCCGTGCTCCCCTCCAGCACCTTCACTTCTAGGTCGCACATCAGCAACATGGGCTTGGGCCTTATGGGCCAGAACACTGTTTCAACACTCCCCCTCAAGATGGGTGATATATATATCTGTCATTCCCATCTTGTCACACGCCAAACTGCATTCTTTAGATCCCAATCCTTTTGTTAAACAGTTTGCAATCTGTAGCCCTGAACTCACATGCTCTATTTTAATGATCCCAGCATCTAGCTTTTCATTGATGAAGAATCTGTCTATTTCCACATGCTTGGTTCTATCATGCTGCACTGGGTTGTTTGCTATGTTGATTGCTGATTTGTTATCACACCACACGTTCACACAACTAGTCTTCAATATCTTCAGTTCTTCAAGTAAATTTCTTGTCCACAACATTTCACTTAGCCCTTGAGCCATAGCTCTATATTCTGCCTCGGCAGTCGACCTGGACACAACAGCCTGCTTCTTACTTCTCCACGATACCAAGTTCCCACCAACAAAGACACAAAAACCTGAGGTTGATCTACGATCATCTAGGCAACTTGCCCAATCAGCATCACAATACCCATCTATCACAAGATGCTTGTTACTCTCAAATAGCAGTCCCCTTCCTGGAGTCCCCTTCAAATATCTAAGAATTCTATACACTGCTTCAAGATGATCACTCCTAGGTTCATGCATGTATCTGTTTACCACACTTACTGGAAAGGCAATGTTAGGGCGTGTATGACACAAGTACAACAACCTCCCAACTAATTTTTGATATCTCTCTTGTCTACTGGCTCTCCTGATTGAGCTGTCACTTTGTGGTTTGGATCAATTGGGGTTGAGGCTGCCCGACATCCGAGCATTCCTACATCACTTAGGAGATCTAAGGTATACTTCCTCTGAGATAGTGCAATCCCCTTTGCAGACCTGGCCACTTCTATGCCCAGGAAGTATTTGAGTCGGCCCAGATCTTTGACTTCGAACGCCTTACCTAAATGCTCTTTCAGTCTTGCAATTTCTTCTTTGTCATCCCCTGTGATAATAATAATATCATCCACATATACAGCAAGTATAGTGACTTTCCCCTTTTCATGTTTGTAGAACAGTGTATGATCACCATTACACTGTCCATACCCCATATTACATACAGCACGCCTGAATTTGTCAAACCAAGCTCTTGGAGACTGCTTAAGTCCATAAAGGGCTTTCTTTAACCTGCATACCTTGCCAGTAGTCTCAGAAGTCGAGAAACCAGGTGGGATCTCCATGTAGACCTCCTCCTGCAAGTCCCCATGCAAAAAAGCATTCTTCACATCAAGTTGATGTAAAGACCACCCGAAGTTCGCTGCACAGGAGATCAGAATTCTCACAGTATTCATCTTTGCTACTGGAGCAAAGGTCTCATCATAGTCAATGCCGTAGGTCTGGCTGTACCCCCTCGCCACAAGCCTTGCTTTATACCTTTCAATCTTTCCTTCTGCATTCTGCTTCACAGTGTATACCCACTTGCAGCTAACTGCCTTGTTTCCCGCTGGAAGAGGTGTTAGAACCCATGTCTTGTTCTTACACAGAGCCTCTAGCTCCTCCACCATGGCCATACGCCATTTTGTGTCCTCCTTTTCCTTCTTCAAATCTGTTGGAACTGACACAGATTGAAGAGAAGCAACAAATGCTTTGTAGGCTGGAGATAATGCTTCATAGGAGACATAGTTTCCAATGTCATTGACATTGAACCCATACTGTTCCGGCGGTATCCCTGCTGTTGCTCGAGTAGTTCTCCTCAAAACAATTTCCCCATCAATTGACCCTTCAGTCTCATTCCCATCAGAGGAGATGGAAATCACATCAACACTACCCTGTTGTTCCGTTGGTGGCTGATCTAGTTGCTCCCCCTGATGTGCAACACCATTACCACGCTTCCTTGAATACACTTTGAGTTGCTCCTCTTGCTCTGTTGTCCACCTCGGCACACAGCCAGGCACCTCCCTCTGAATCTGTCTCCTAGCATAAACTTGAGGATTTGGTTCTTGATTTATCTTGCCCCACATGTCTTGTTGCAAGTTCGGCTCCTGTTGGTGCTGCTCAGTCTGCTGTACCGGAATGACACCCACAATTGGCTGCTGCACCGAAACAGCCCCATCACCCACAATTGGCTGCTGCTGTGGCACTGAACTTGGCTGCTGCTGTGGCGCTGAACCTGGCTGCTGCACTGGAACAGCCCCAACACCAATACTCTCCCCCTCGTGAGTGTCCGACGGGCACGACAAATGGTCAAGGTCTTTGAATAGCACGCTTAGATCAGTCTGGTCACCATAGAAGGGTTAAGATTCCCGAAATGTGACATCCATACAAACAAAAGTTCTTCGCTCAGAAGGACTCCAACATTTATAACCTCGCTGTCCGGAAGAGTACCCAATGAAGATACACTTCACGGCCTTTGGAGCCAATTTTCCCACGCTCGGTCTATGATCCCTAACAAAACATGTGCAACCAAATAATTTTGGGAAACCACAAATTTATTTTCTCCTAACAACAGCTCACATGGGGACTTCATACCCAATATCCTTGAAGGAGTTCTATTAATCAGATAAGTTGCGGTCATCACGGCTTCACTCCACAAGAACTTTGGAACATTCATGGTGAACATAAGAGACCTAGCAACTTCCAGAATGTGTCTGTTCTTCCTCTCGGCGACTCCATTCTGCGGTGGAGTGTCTGGACATGAAATCTGGTGAAGAATGCCATGCTCAGACAAGAAAGCCCCAAACTTGTTATTCACATATTCAGTTCCATTGTCAGTTCTCATTGCCTGCACTTGCACACTGAATTGAGTCTTGACAAGAGCATAGAAATTCTGAAAGCAGTCAAACACTTCATCTTTATGCCGCATCAGATAAACCCATGTCATACGTGAGTGGCAATCAATGAAGGTCACAAAGTACTTAGCACCACTAACAGACACCACAGGACATGTCCATACATCTGAGTGAATAAGCATGAATGGAGAAATATTTCTAAGTCCTCTACTCACATACGATGTCCTCGTGTGCTTTGCAAACTCACAAGCATCACATAACAATTTGCTCTTGTCTACCCCATTCATTACATCAGGAAACACTTTGATCAAAGGATACATGTCCCATTCTGCAGTGATGCCTCATGGCCATAGACTCCTTTCCTTCAACAACTGCTACAAATATTGAGTTTCTCACTTGTCCAAACCCCTTACGATCCATATACCACAGTCCTCCTCGCCTAATTCCAGCCCCAATTCTTCTACCAGACAACCTATCTCGGATCACACACATTTGTTTGTCAAGAGTTATTTGACAATCCAACTGGTCAATCAACGCACTCAGCGACACGAGATTGACAGGAAAAGCCGGTACATGTAAAACTGATAACAGCTTGATAGCAGGAGTACATTGTACCATCCCAATGCCCTTAATCGGCTGTGATGTACCATCAGCAGTATAAATGGTTGCATTTGAGGAAGTGCGTTGATCATATGATTCAAACTCTCTAAAGTCACCAGCAACATGTTTGGATGCACCTGAGTCAAGAATCCACTATGGATCAATCTTATGGGTAGCTAGAGTAGCTTTTTCAGTACCTTCATTTGGGTAGACGAAATTTGCAACACCTCCCATCTCGATTTCATTCAGCACCAACTTGAGTTTCTGGATCACTCCTATAAATGAACTACCAGCTGCAGACCTCGTTTTCATCTTGGCAAGCTTCTCCAACATCTTGGCCACATCATCCTTTAATTCGTGAAGACCTGGTGCGCCATTTAGTCTGTCCACCTTGACCCTAGCCTCACGGGACAGAGGACACCCGTTCTGTCCCCTGCTCCAGCAATCTCCAGCAGAGCGCACGCCGTCGCCCTCACACTCCCGTATTGTGCTCCAGTAGCCTCCAGTCGCTGGCGCAGCCTCCTCCACAGGCGCCATCAAAACTGCTCCTTGACACGCCGTCTCGCTCGCGCTCACGCCGGCCGGTGCCGTCGACTGATCTCCAGCGCGAGCAGCTGCTGCCCCTGCAGCCCCCTCTCTCTCGCAGCCCATATGCCTCTGCTGCTGCCGCCTCCTCTCTCTCTCGTGCAGCCCCGCTGTGCTGCACTCCCGCGCATACCTGCGCGCACAGCCACGCCCGGATTCGCCGCCTTCTCTGCGCCGGACCCTGCCGTTGGCCGGCAACTACACCACCGTCGCTGCCGTCCCCAGTGCCCAACCAAGCTCTGATACCATGTTGGTACACTAGCTCACCTCCAGGCAGCAATGGCGGCTAGTACTATGCTGGTCAGTCCCGTGCTCCCCTCCAGCACCTTCACTTCTAGGTCGCACATCAGCAACATGGGCTTGGGCCTTATGGGCCAGAACACTGTTTCAACAGTTATCATGCTATTATGCACTTCTTCGTCCACTATAATGATAACCTTCTCTAAGATCCTCACATGTGGTGCAAATTCAGCCTTTTGCATTTGGGCTTTGATAATAACCATAGACTACTTGTTTCTGATGATTAACAAAGCTACCCGTTTACTGTAAAAAAAACATAAAGTACTTTAGCCTTTTGTAGTTGTATTTGTCATAACCTCAATTCTCATCAGCTAACCTTATTACACTATCTTCATGGGTGTGTTTGATTTGGGCATCTAGACAGATTTGAGGATCTAGACTCCTCGGGTTATCCAAAGCAATCAACAACTATTATCAATGGTGAGTCAATGATTGTAGTTTGGTGCTGGGTTGCACCTCATTTACAGCTTCCCCTGCCGCTGACAACTACTGTGCCATTTATCATTTGCGCAGAGGGCTTGAAATTGGTTAATAAATTTGAAGATCCTTTTGGTGACGTATATGGTTCTGGTAAAGGTGTCTGGAGACAACTAAGCAAAACAATCTGTTACAATTTACCCCGATATGTTGTCTCACTTTCTTCATTCAGCGGTAATTTCACAGTAATGTACTACTCCCATTTGGTATTCCACATTTCAATTGGGCTATCAATCAAAGCTGCGGTATGTATGCATGAGAAACGAGGTTTTTTTTGCATGCACGGGCTTATTTATTGAATGGAATGGATGCACCCCCCATTCTGACTTCAGCAAGTTTGGTTAGGCAACACTATAATTTACACTACAATGTTGCTCTTGTCGGTGTCAAGGATTTCCATCCTCTTCGTCCAGCTAGAATTCTGGAAGATAAGTGGGATCCTAAAATTCTTGAAAATCCCAATGTAGTAGCTGTGGGGCGCTGCTTCAAATCAGGCGTGTTAATGGCTACACATGGAACACTAACTAGCTGGTCGGGCACACTTGATTACCGAGATCTTAGGTACTCAAGTTGTAAGATCAGTAAGGTTAGTACTACTCTTGGGAATATTCTTAGGTTGCATATCTAGCTTGATGTGCTAAACTCTGTCTCTTCAACATTACAAGTGGCAACTTCCCCATGCAAACTATTTCAAAGTGACTTTTCGTTTGCTAGGCTGGGATTGGAGGGCCCCTGATCGACTTTAGTGGGAGATTTGTTGGCATGAACTTCTATGATAAGAAAATTGGAACCCCGTTCATGTTTAGGCGCTGTATAATTCGAGTGTTGGAACATTTTGAGGGGAAAAGGTATGTAACCTTAGACTTGTTTGGCATGTTCAAGCGCATGTCATGTTAAGCATACATATTCAGGTTTCATATCAGTGCGTGACGCCACATTTTGCGTTTTCTCGAAAAGAATACTTTCTATTAAGTGTGGCCTTAGTTTGCTGCTGGGTTTGACAGGACTGTTGATGGAGCTGGCAGAGATGGTAAACCAATCAGGTATGCATTTTTCTCTACTTATTATTTGATTTTTTGCTTAACTAAATTTGCTGGTAACATTATCTTGTTTGGAAAACTGTCAAATAACTGAAACAGGTGGCCTGTGCCCATGCCGTGTTGGCGCCATCCGGACGATGAGATCATAGATTCGCGCCCACCTGGCGACGGGGAAAAATCTGGGAGATTCGGATTCACATATGTAGATGGAGAGAGGCTCGACTTCCACTAAGATGTCCTTACTACGTTTGGTGTTTATCTATATGGGAGTGAACGTCTCAAACGTTTGCTAGTTTCTGTGGTAGCTGACTATGTCAGTCATAGTCAAAGTTGTCTGCATTGAATCAGTACATTTTCGTAGTTGTTCAGCTGTACTATGTCAGTCATAGTTGAAGTTGTCTGGATTGAATAATTATATGTTCGTAGTTGTTCATCTGTACTATGTTAGTCATAGTCGAAGCTGTCTGGATTGAATCGGTGCATGTTCGTAGTTCATCTGTACTATGTCAGTCATAGTCGAAGTTGTCTGGATCTGTATGACTGAATTTTCTCTTGTTACCGAAACTGTAATGTTTAGACATCTCAAACTAGAGCCGGCCCTGCACACACGACCTCCCGTCACATCTCCTGCTCACCATAGCCAGAACCCGAGAGATGAAGGGAAGCGCTCCAAGATCAGCATGTACCAGCAGGTCTACACACACCTCGCGGCCGCCTGCAGTCTCGGGGCAGCCAGTACTAGCGGTCTCAACAGTATAGGAGAGAAGAATTGTTTGTATAAAATATCACAGATATGGTCAAGGGCAATGTATCCAGCAATTTTACGTACATCGGGCAGTATTATTAAGTTATTACTACTAAGAATGTACTGGTACAGGACCCCAGATATTGGACAGCTCTGGTAACTCAATACTTCGACAAATGAACATAAAATTACCAGAGCATTGGGGTCCAGACATTGGACAGTTCTAGCAAAGCACGTCACAAGCTATAACTGCAAACAAATGAACATTGGGGAATTACAATAGTTTGACTTCTAAATTTCACAAAGCATGACACTGGCTGCAAGCCAACAGCCATTAACTTAACTGCAGATGGAACTTTCCCCTCAATGTACGTCTTCACAGCCATGATCGACTCGCACACGTCCCTGACATACTCCTTGTCCAGGGTAGGGCATTTCCTGGCACGGTTGTGGCCATAGAACCGATATTTCGGATCAATAGTGGTCAACGTGAGGTGCTTCAGTGACGTTGCACTCTCTAGAATATGAAGTGTCAGCTCAACCAAGCTCTTTTGGCGGCAAAAACCAGTGATCCTCACGGTTTTGAGCTTGTCGTGGTGGGGCTCCGGCATTTGCCTCAGGGTTGAGGGGTCTTCAACAATCCAGTCATAGTTTGATTGCATCGATACCTGAAGATAAATGCATGAGCTATTTATGATCCCACCACGCTCACTAATAAATAATCATTGCAGGATGAAGAGTAGAGACTTACAAACAAGTTAAAAGTCTCCAAGGAAGGAGAAGCATCGAGGAAAGAAACCAAAGATAAAAAGTCATAATCCCGGCCCAAGCTCCAATTTCGAATATGAATACTCAAGACCTTGAGGTGGAGGAATTTGCTAGCTACGATAGGTGCGTCGACTATCTGCATAAAGATATCCCAGATTAATTTTATTCCAAGGTATGACTACTGCGATATACATATTTATCACCTGAAATACCTCACGACAAGACCATAAGGTAAGAGTCTCAAGGTTTGGCACACTGGATGCAAGCTTGTCGATAGCATAATTGATGACACATCTACGGTCCAACCTAAGGTTCTTCGCTTGCAATGATTCTCCAAGTGAGAGTTGTATTTCATCACCTGTAAAATCAAAGGAGGAGAGATTTGGAGCTTTGTTCTGTATAGCTTCAAGGCTAGAGCATTCAAACACCTCCAGACAGCTGAGCCGCTGCAGCTGGCAAGGTATCTCGAGGCGAGTTATACCTTCACAATGTTTGAGTATCAAATTTTCCAGAGCATATGAATTGGAAAGAAGGCGCCTTAATTCATTCTCCGTAACGCGCACCGTATGAAGAAACAGCTCTGTCAGGCATCTCAAGCTAAGGTCAACTGTGGGACGTAAGACACAATTATAGAGGTGGAGATGCCGAATCGTATTTCCGCTCCCGTCAGATAAGAGTGAGCAAGGGAAGCTGTAATTTAACCTCTCTGACAACACAATAATGGCAAGTTCTTCCAGCTCTGGTGTAATAGCAATCTGAAGCCAAGTATCGAGACGATTATAAGATTTGGTATTGTCAGGACCATGGAAATCAAGTATGAATGTCTTCACACCAGCGCCTCTGCGGTTTGCCAGAATATGGTCAATAGTGTTGTTATACTCTCTTCTATATCTTTCATTATTTTTCGAGTGCCCTGCCCAGTTGCGTAATATTTCTTTTGTGCAGATTGTTTTCTTGGTGAAAATGAGATTGGGATGGCGTCCCCAGGAGCTCAGAAAGACATGAGACACACATGCAGCCCTGACAGCGTCTCGCATTGGCACCAGGGAATATATATGATGCCAGATTTCCTGCATGCACAAGTGGACAACTTCAACATTTGACTCGCAGAGTGAAAACTATGTATAGGAACTACTCTTCAGGGATAATAGTATAGAAGACTTGCTTGGTAAATGTTGTTTTTAAGCTGGACAAGGATTGCATAGGCAAGATGTGCAAGAGTCTACTAATGCACTTGGACATAAGGAGATTGCAGCAGTGAAAGATATGCCTCTATATATAAAAGTACGTTTGATTCTCGCCCTGTCCGTTGCCCACGTCACCGCGACACTGTAGCTGGCGAGTTTCTACCAATCACAGGCCGCGCACGATCTTTGGCGCAGCATTTTTGCAGAAAACCACCCGCAAAGGATCTGATCATAATTTTCGAACAACCCGTGGACTTCCTTGCAAAATTGCCAGCGAGCCTCCCCTCCCTCTCCTTTTCTCTCGCGACCGTGGCGTCGCCGGCGGCCGCCGCCGCGCTCCGCCGCCGCCATGGCCCTCCTCCTTCAAATCGAAGGGCACGGGGAGCTGCGCCGTCGCCGCCGCTCCCTTCTCGCCGTGGATCGCCTGCCAGGACGGCGCGCCGCGTCCGCACGCCTTCTCTTGCACACCCTTCCTCCCACACCCACAAAAAAAAAGGAAAATGGAGACAGAGAGAGATAGAGGATAAGGAGGAGGAGGCAGGGGCGGTGGCGCAGCCCTGGCAGCGATGGCGTCGTGCTGGCGCTTAGCGACGGCCGGCGGCGCTCGTGCTTGGATGCGATGGGCGACCAAGGGCTCGCAGCGGAGGGCGGAGGGATTTGTGCAGCGGGGCCGAGGCAGGGCGGCGGAGCGCGGCCAAGTTGGTGCGCAGGACAGCAACCTGAGCACGACGGTCGACGACGGAGGAAGAAGGCAAGGCTCTGGAACTTCCGGCGGCGAGCTCAGCGGCAGGCGGCGCTGCAAGGAAATGAAGATGGAGCCTATTTTGGCGCACAATCCACTCCCCAAACCATCTCTCCCATGCGCGCAGCGGCGAACTTTTTCTCCGGTGGTTGCCGATACCATCGCGTCCTGCAATGATATTGTCCATGGTATTCAGCTGCTCCTCGACATCATGGGCTTACCCGCAACGATCTCCAGCTGCTCCTTGACATCATGGCCGTGCCCGTGCATTTGTATGCCGTTCCTGCACCTCACAGGTCAGTCATATGTTCGACCAAATGCTTGACACAAAATTCGTCTTAGATGTCTATGTACGAGTTCTTTTAATTCTTCAATTTATTATCTCCATGCCATAGACACTGATTACTCATGATTATAATCCTGTTAAAATTGTTACTTCTTAGGGGATCGGAATAACGAAGGAGCTTTTAGGGGAGGACCATGGTGAGGCTCTATTGCTGCAGTACTTGTCAGCCATGGTGAGACTGTACTGCCGCTGATTCCTATTTACCTATGCTACAAGTCCTGCTCTATGCGCTATCACTCTGGTTAAATCCGTCAGCACTAGCGAAATGTAGATGTGCTTTTGGCACTTTCAAAGAAATTGGACGGTTGTTGTCATCGGAGAACTACATCGGAAATTTCTCCCATGCATCTTCTCCAGTACTAATAAGCATTACAGCAAGGAGGAGAGGCAGTACTAAGCATCACGGTAAGAGCAATTTGCGGTGGCGGATGCATCAGAGGTGAAACGAAGAATCACCTGACGTTGAGCAAGGGGCAGAAAACCCAGCGTAATGGCCTGTACTCACACGTTGTAGTATCCCAGTTTTTTCTCATTGTTGTATAGTCAATCCTTTGTTAGTAATCTACCATTCCTCACTTTGCTCCATTTTTTTTTCTACAAGACTTTGCTCCAGTTCGCAAATGTGTAGTTCAATGGCCATCCCATCCACTTGCTAGAATTGGTGACATATGGGATTTATTACTATAAGGGTGAAGTAATGTTATTGGTATTTATATTACTGTGAGCACAATACATTCTCTGAATACGATGACCCCTTTATTGCTCTTAATAATATTTCAGAATTCATGGAAACATGGATTTGAAGCATGGTATTTGCAGGTTACCTATTTACACAAACATAACTTTGTACTGTTTTTCTTTCCCTTTCTTTTTTGTATAGATTTATGGATTTAATCCTTGCCCCAGCAGAACCTAAGCCATGTTTAACTTTTCATTCACACTAATGTTACAGAGGTTGAAATGGCATGTCAGTGTTTGTCATTGTGTTAAGGTAATAAACTATAGGGATTCCAAATGTATTCATGGCATGATTCTCAAGTCACAAAGGTAAGTGCATCTTATATTTCTCATAAACAAATTTAGTTAAGCTTGCATCCTCTTCTTATGTTGAGCTGAAAGTGTTACCATGTTAGTTGCTCAGCAATCTAATGTTCTCTTTGTTTGTCAAGCTATGTTGTGCTGCATTACCACGGGTCATATGTAAGTTGATTCTGATATACCCCAAAAGTTGAGAAATATGCTGGGAGAGAAGGGATGTGGTAGGCATACTGTCTATTAAAAGAAATATTAGTTTGTGGCTTACTGCAAGTATAAATCTTGAAGCTCTTCAGCATTGTTTTTGTTGAGATCAGTTTGTAACTGTGTATGTGTTGAGGCTTACTGCAAGTATAAGTCAGTAAGTGTGTATGTGTTGCGGATTACTGCAAGTATAAGTCTTGAAACTCTTCAGCATTGTTTTTGTTGAGATCAATCAGTAAGTGTGTATGTGTTGCACAAGGTTCCAAGAGGAAACATTAGGTTATACAACCGATTTCTGTTTGCCAATTATATTTCTAAAAATTTCCTCTTAGAGTATGAACTTATTTAGTAGTCGCTCTAAAGAATGAGCTATTGAACATGTTTATGCATATTTTAAAATTATTTTTGTCAGCTGTTGAGTCATACTGTGGGCGTACATTTTCAGAAATATTCGATCATTTTGCCAAGGTATTCATAATCACAATAACAATATACAATTTGTAGTTTAAACGTTTATTTCCTGAAAAATTACAGTTCAAATGTTAGACAATGCATTCCTGAAGAAAAAACACATTTTCTTAAATACAAATTGTAAAATTCATACCTTCCAAACCAAAATTCAAAATGCATGAAAATTGTAAAACTATTAACTTTAAAGTTTTTTTTTAAGAAAAAAAAATCCAAAAAATGTGAAATTCCTGCCAAGTGGGCCCCACTTACTTACAAAATTTTCACAAATTCAAAAACTTTAAATTTAATTTATACATTTCAGTCTACAATTCAAAATACCAATTATAAAAAATACTAAAATTCAAAGAATGCTTATCTTTAAAACAACAATTATAAAAAATGTTGAAATTCAAAAAAAATGTGTACCTTTCAAACTACACTTTAAAACAATACAAACAATATATCAACAATTACAGGAAAAATATCAAAACTTATAAATTTCAATCCATAATTCAAAATAATAATTATAAAAGTACTAAAATTCAAAAAATTCATATATTCAAAACTCCAATGCAACATAATATAAAGAATATATCAAAAAAAATTCTAAATTTGAAAATTTGCAAATCATCAAGCTTACCACACAAACAAACATTCTAAAATTTAATTTGCTACAAAAAAACAACAAAAAAAAGAGATACTCTAAAATATAAATACCTCACATATTATCTCACATAAATAATGGATGCCTCAGAATAAAAGTAGATAAATATAAGCACATATAAATAATTCAACTTGCTAAATATTTTAAAATATGCAGAAATACATCGAAATGACCGTAAGAAGTGGTCCAAACTTACACAAATTTAGAACACCACTAATTTTTACCTATTTTCCAAACGTATTTCCCAAATTATATTTCTCAACTTTTAATAAAATTGTTACAATCTTACAATAACATAAAAATATGGAGCTCCTCACATTTTTAGTTTTAATTTCATACATTTTTTTACCACAACAACAATTAAGGAAAGTTTATGAATTTTATACAAAACTCTACTTATTTAAACATGATATTAACATCAACTACAACATTTCGAAGTACAAACAATTTTTAACCATCAAAATTTCTTTGCATTTCAAAAAATTTCAAATCTTCACACCTATTAAATATCAACATTTTCAAATTTAAATTTAACCAAACACGCGCGGCATTGCCGCGCTAAGATCCCTAGTAGTCATACAATAGCTGTTGTGCACTTGTGCTGGTATGCAATAGAAGTCTCATCTACGCCGCACGGATACCTTGCTCGAAGCTCGTGTCCGTGTCGGATACCGTATCTGATACCAATTCGGACACGATACCTCTTCGATACCTATTGGCAACATATCGGTAAATAAAGCATTTAAAAGAATTGGTGATACCCCTTGCAAGGCACAGGCAGCCAGCAGCACACTGCTTTCTCAGCCTCCTCTCTGATGCTCTCACCAAATGCAAATATAATTTATGTGATCACGTTGGCACCTCTAGCTACTACATGTATTTATTTATTTTAAAGACTATGAAAACGTATCCTCGTATCGACGCTTTTTCAAAATGTCGTATCTTCGTATCAGTATCGGCCCGATACCGATACACGTATCCGTATCGGTGTTGCATAGAGTCTCATATCATGAGAACCTACCTCTGGAAGGTCTGGCCCTGCATATCTTACTTCTTCGCCACTATCTGCAGCACATAAATGTCAAGATTAGTAGCGGGCACGCACAGATCAGTTCAATTTTGGAGTAAATCTGTAGCAGCGGGGCATAATGAACCGATCCAGCGGCAGAACATAGATAGCAGAGAGGGAGCAAAGCTTACTATGTGATTGGCTATGGCCGCGAGTCCCCTTGTGCTCCCACAGCATGGACATGAGCCGATTCAGCGCCAGCAGCCCCATGATTTTTTTTGCAAGGTTTCCACAGCTTTTTTTTGCCCGGATCAGGAGCCCCGTGTCGTCCTCGAAATTTTCTGCTCTCCTCTAGTTCTCCTTCTGCTACTTTTTTTTTCCGCTCGGGTACTTAAATTCAACCGGGCGCTCGGCTCTGGTATCCCGCCCTATCTCAAATACCTATCTGTATCCGAATCAACTTCTTTCGTTTTTTTTTGAAACGGAAACCACCAACGACACAACTCCATGCAATCTATATAGAAGGAGACAGACTCGACTACCATTAGATGTCCTCACGCTGTTGATCTGCTTTGCTGGATCTGCGCTCTCCATGTCGTCCAAACCACGTTCCAACGCTTTGGGCTAGAAGTTTGTTGCTTATTTATGGGTGTGAATGTACCTCACTGGGGCTCTCCAACATTTGCTTGTTTCTGTGGTAGCTGAACATTTTCTACATGTTTTGAAAGCATTTTATTTATAAACAGACAGAGTGAATCAGCACATGTCCTAGTTGTTCATCTGTACTGTGTCAGTCGTAGTTAAGGTTTGTCTACATCTTCACTGGATCTGTATGATTGAAACGACCTCTCTTGTAACTGAAACTGTAATGTCGAGCGGCATCATCAGTCGTAGCGGTATTGGACGCCTCGTGTTCTCAAATGCGGACACCAAACGAAAAACTCGGCCATCAACCACTGCAAAAATCTGGACCGGATCCCCCAGGTTCTTAATGATACAACACGACCAGCAGGAACTGCAACCCCTCTTGTAAACAGTGGCACACTGTTGGGAAAGAAGGATTGACATTTAAACAGAGAGCTGGATAATGTTCCTGCTACAGAGGAACATCTCCACAAATATTCATCACTTGGCCTCAGAACTCTTGTTGTTGTTTTTTGTGAGGAACAGGGAGTGCTTTATTGATAGATCAGTTCAACATTACAATCGAAACAGAGAAGCTCAGCAATTTGAGGGGGCAACTCCAGCCACAGAACTGAGGCCTGTACGCCCCTCTTAGCCAGTTCAGCTACGTGATCACACTCCCTTCTCAAGAGATTGAAGCTAGCATGCACCGAAAGAGATGCAGCTTCCTTGACATCATGGAACACATACCGTTCCTGGCATAGCAACGGCCTTCACTTGCCAGGTTGGTGATCACAGGGGCGCAGTCACCTTCAATAATGAGCGGCATATTAATCCATTCTCGCGCAAGACGGAACCCCTCTGCTTAGGCCAGGAGCTCCACCTCCTCTGCATCCGCACATAACAGCAGCTTACTCTCCAGGCTGACAGGAGCACCTCTCTGCAGTTCCTGATGACACATCCTGCCGTTGCTGCGCCCAACCCCGGATCGAAGCTCGCATCTGAATTCAGCATCGCCCACCCTTCAGGAGGATGAAGCCAGAGAGGTAGCACCATTAAAGCATCCAACAGGACCCTCAACACATTCCTTCTGTTCCCCCTTCGTTTTGCCAGATTCTTGCTGGATTTGAAACAGTGTATTCAGATAGTTTAGCAGGAAACCTGCACTGCTCGCTATTTTTGCATCACCATTTGCATGCACAATGCCACCACTTTAGCGACAACCTGCATAGCATAGTAGGCTAGAATAAACCATAAGTTCTCAAAGGAGACTTCCAAATGACACTATTTATCGTATAAAGAACTAGGCTCGGTTAAGCTTCCCAATCATGCATAGCATGCGCTGTGGAACATACAGAAATGTGCATGCTAGCTATAAGTAGACATTCAAGAAATAGTATAAAAACTTAAAGGATGATGAAATGAGTTAGTTAAAGTTCTGTTTACCACTAGACCAATTTATACGAACATTCTACTGCAAATCAAAAAACATACCGAGGTGATAGTAAGCTTCGCTGCAAACTTGCAACTAAAGCAAGTCTTGGAAATGCCATTACAAGTAGGAACATTATATAGGAAAAAGAAAAAGATTCTGTACTCATGGCAGTATAAATAACATACAGATGTCAAATATGTGTGCTCTAAAATCTACCACGCTAAGTTCTCGAAGGATGGCTGCAGGCACCGTTTGCCCCAGCTTGTTGTTGATGAGGAAGGCAACCTATAACACCCATATTTTCCTATTGCCTTTACATACCCAAGCATCCCTCTCACAGCGTTACCAGTTCAGCTATGATACAAGGAGCACAAGGGCACCATATGCCAGCAACAAAAACTGGACAATGCCAAATGCTAACATGACCCATGTAGCAAGCGTGCACACTTCATAATATTGTAAGTTTAACGTGCAGGCAGTATGGTCCTCTCAAATCCATTGTCCATCAAACTGTTGCATTCACGTAGCAAATAGCAACAAGTACTCCAGTCTTTTCTATCAATGTTCTGAATGGAATTTGCACATTGCATGCCTATGATTTGGTGAAAACAAGGTCCTTTGAAAGGCAAAAAAGAGAGATTGTGACAGGGAAAAAGTGCTGTTTTCACCAAGTTCTGTCGATTGAAATGCCATTCAAATTTAGGGTACATAACTCATCTGGTAGGTAACATACTGACAACAAAATATATGTGTCAACTGAACTAGCTATGTTGAGTCAAGTCATACCCAGATAAATTTTTCTTGGTCCACAATTGCCTATATGAGGATGAACCAATATACCATCTCATGTGTATTTTCGATTGTAGGTTATGGGAGGTGGGAATCGAATATGCACATACCTGTTGAACAATTGTAGTTTCAGAGCATCCATTCTCTGAACTCACTAGCTTTAGCACAACACATTCATTCAGAGAGTTCAATTTCTTCGCCTCCCTGACTTTCATCATCAAGCTCACTACAAGAGTCACGGCTTTCTCTACTCCTTCTTGGGGGCAATGCAGCCCTCATCATGGTGGCATACTCCTCCCTGATAGCAACAAGTGGATGTGCATGCTTCTCAAGCAGCTGGCTTCCGCCGCCGTAAGCTTCCCTGAGCACAACTGTCTGTGTACCAAGCACCCTTGAGAGGTAAAAAATGCCCGGGTGACGCTCAAACACCTTGGTAAACTTCTGTGGCATGCCAAGCAGCTTCCTCATGTTGCTCACATTGTGGCGCTCCGTCCTCTTTGCCAACGTGAGGTGCAGCAGCTCGTGGAACACGCCGACGTTCTGCTTCTCCGACACATCAGTGCGGCGGTCAAGGCCCGAGGTATCGGCGTATGGGCTAGTGTACGGCAGCGCCTGCCACTCCCTCAGCCAGTCCATACACTTGCTCCTGAGGCCAAAGCCCCTGGTGAAGCTCACCGGGAACGGGAGACAAGTGGTGTCGTCGCCGGCAGCGGCAGCACCCTTCTCGAGTTCAGAGACGGCCAGCCGGTCGTCCCAGGAGAGGAGGCGGAGCCAGACGCGCTCGTCGCCCTCGGGTTGATCGAGGGCGAAGTGGTCGGGGTGGCGGCGGAGGATTGACGCGCGGTAGTCGCGGGGAAGGCCGAGGTCCCAGCGGAGAAGGTCGACGGTGTGGAGCGGGAGGGAGCGCGGCGGCAGGGTGAACATGAGGAGGCGGCGGAGGCGCGCGAGCAGGTCGGGCTCCGTGGCGTGCAGGCAGTCCAGCTCCCGACGCCGGAGGTCGAGCGCCGGGTCCGTGAGGGACACGCCGCCACCGCGGCGAGAGAGCGCGAACATGGTGCGGTACCTGCGGAGGAACGCGAGCGCGGCGTCTGCGGAGCCGAAGAGCCTGTGCACGGACTTGTCGGCGAGGAGCTCGGGGCACGGGATGCGGTGGCCGGGCCGCGTGGACACGAGGTCGAGCAGGTGGTGGGCGGAGCGGAGGTGGCGCTCGCGCAGCACGGCCCCGTCGAGCGCCCGGTCTTTGACCAGCTTCAGCTTCACGTTCACCAGCGTCGCGCGCTGCTCCGCGGCGAACAACGGCGCCTCCCACCATCCCGTCCTCCTCCCCGTCGCCGGCCGCAGCAAGTGGCCCGCCATGTGGAAGTGGAACCAGCCAACCTCGCGTGGCGGGGGAACACGCAGGGGGCAGGGCTGCACGGGGGCAGTAACTCGCTCCGCGTATACCTGCTACTGCCCAGCTACTCGTCTCTACGCCATGGCCGTAGGTCCCCCTCCGGCCTCCGAGCTCCTCAAATGGCTCCGCGCCTCCGCCGCACTCTACGGAGCAGTTGCTGGACGACACGGCAGCTTCCCGCCGCCTAAAGGCCCTGTCAAATAAACTGAATTCTATCTTACTCGGCTTGTATTGATCATCGACAGAGTACATTACTACTATATTTAAAGATGAGCCAAATCGCGGCCTCTCCGCGCACCTGTTACTGTTCTGAGGAACAGTAGCTACCGTGTTGAACAGTACCGTAGAGGGACCTATTTGTAATTGTCCGAAAACTAAAGGACTTTTCTGCAAAAACGTCACACATCCCCCTCCCTCTTCTCTTTCTTCCGCGCGGCGGCGACATCCTCGCCACGATCCCTCATGCTCCACATCGATCCCTCCACCCCTCTTCCACGCCGGTTGCGGACTTGCAGAGGGCGACGGGCTGAGAGTGTGTCGTTCGCGCCCGCGCAGGGCAGGCCGCAGCTCCTTCGGATCCGGGGTGGCGTCACCGAGTCCAAGATCGTCTCGCCGCCGGCAAGATCCTCACGGCGAAAATCCCTTTCTTCTCCCAGCCCGAGCCCGATCTAGATCCGCCGCCAACCGCGCCATGCTCGCGCTCGCTCGTGCCTCTATCCGGCGAGGCCTCGCGTGCTCCTTCTGGCATCACAAGGCGGCGGCGCGACAGCGCCGGGAAGCCCACGATGGCGCAGCTCAGCTACGTGCCGGCGGGAGGAACGGATGATTTCCTGCTGCTGGCCGGCGTCCTCCCCGACCTGATGCTACTGCCGGACCCCAGAACAACTCCGAGTCCGACCTGCTCCTGCTGCGAGGTCCGTGTCTCCTCATCCCTCTTGGATTGAATCTTTGCACAAGGCGCCCTTCTTTTCTTTTCTAACATTCGATTCTTTCTTTTCCCCTGTTGATTCATTCTTGGCAGCACAAGGCGGCGGCGCGACGGGAGGAACGGAGGAGGGACTGCTCACGGATCAACTCCACCACGCCTCCGTCGACCTCCTGCTATGTACGTACGTGCTCCCTCTCCCACCGCCTCATCTCTCCACCACCACCAAATCTTGGTCCAGCTACTGCTACATGCTGACCAAGGAAACGCCGGCCGTCCTTCCTTTCCACGGACCTGCAGCTGGACGCCGGCCGGCCGGCCACGTACTGCACATTTTTCATTCATCCATGTTGCTTGCTTGCTTCGAATCCTCGACCTCACCATCTCCCCTTGCGTTGCAGGCAGCACAGGTACTCCACCGTGCAAAAGGTTCAAGCTCAGGCTTCACATTCCAAAGGGCTGCTGCCCACTGCAAGGTCCTTCTTTTCCTCCGTTTGTTTGGACGTTTGTTCTCTTCCTGCACAACCATTTTACCTTTTGTTTGTGGATAAAACTGTTATGTATGTTAACTACTACGATTAAGGCTGCCCAATAAGGTAGAATTTGTTAGCTATGAAATAGTTGGATTATAGTAACTGTGTAGCTAAAAGGGCCAAACCCCAAGCATTACATGATTTTGGCTTCAGAGTTCATATTCCAGTACCAACCATTTTCACTCAAGTCTGTTATGAGTTTCAGGACATATGGTGTTAATTTGATATTGGAATACTCGCTCTGCAGGTATATTGGAGTTAATTGTCTAGAGCTAATGCCCTGCCATGAGTTCAACGGGCTAAAGTACTCCACCTCTTCCAAGTATGTATACTTCTCATCTACGAAGCACCGACACGGCAAAACCCAACGTGTCCCAAATCTAGATTCATGTACTACTTGAACTCCCATGGTCAATAATATCCTTATTCTCTTTCTTAATTACAGATCATAATCTTCCCTTCTATATTCAATCAACGAAGCATATAATTCCTCGGTCAGTAACGATGAGATATTGGAAGCTCTATGCTTCTGTGAGCTAAAATAGAACTTCTCCCGGTTTTCCATGTGTACTGTTTGGCAGGGAGTATATGCTGAACATGTCTTCCCTTTGTTAGTTTATTATTCATAAAATGTGAAGCAATTCTTTTTTTTTACCTCATGTAGGCTGATGCAATCATTGTCAAGAACACTGTCAGTTTACCCGTTGTCATTATACAAGCAGTGGGCTCATCTGCTTGCCGCTTGCTGCTTGCTACTTGGTACTACAGGTAAAATTGAAGCTTGCTACTTGGTACTACAGGTAAAACTGAGGTCTTCTACGTGTAATCTTAATATGTTTGCTTTCCAGCTCAGAGGGAACAAAGATTAGGGAGAGGCTTCGTTTTTAGTCTGTAATCATCAATGAGTTCCTGAAAACCTGCTGCCTACAGTTGGATCATGTGAGTTTTTACGCTTAAACTCTTCTTACTTCATTGTCTTGATAGACACAGAAGTAACATATTTTTCTTGCAACAATGAAACTTTACTCCTCCCCTGCAGAACATAGCTCAAGCCTTTAAATGAACATGATAAATTTGAATACAGAGTAGAACAATGCTCCACATTTTTTTTAAGGAAGAACAGTTCTAAACATTGTATCAAGTTTTTCGCAAAAAAAACATTGTATCAAGTTACCAACAACAGTTCACCTTTTAATGTCATGAACAAACAACTATTATACCAATTTGTCCAGTGGCATTCCTACCTTCATAACCTGCACATTGCCTCAACCATTCTTTTCTATTTCTAGCTATTTGCTTTTGTGACAATATTATTAAAAATATATTGCTATATGGTACATATACTCAGGCCTCTTCTTTCCTTTTAATGTAAGTCATTTGGAACTTTGAGTGTGGTCAGAAATGAGTCACACCAACCTCTGCTTTCCTTTTCATGTAAGCCATTTGTAATTCTGAGTAGAGACAGAAATGAGCCACAACAATTACTAGCTTAGTGATCTTTCTAATCTTCTGAATTGCATATTGAATCAGCCATCATAGGTACCCCGGGCTATATATTGTTGTACAATACACCAAAGCCACAAGACCCCTTCATTAAAAGGGCCTATCCTTGCTCTTCGATCCGGTGTCAAAGAAGGAGTTCGATATAATCCTCTCCTCCGGCGAGGAAGAGAATGACGGACCTAACTAATGGAGATGAAGCAGTAGAATCAAATCGGTGGTGGTACGTTCAACTTAGTGCAATATGTAGCCTAGCATATATTCAGCTCTATCAGTCAGCAGTAGTATAAATTAGAGTCCCATCTTCTCTGTAATGCAACATCATCAACGCATTAGCGCCATCTGGCTAAGCCCAGCAGTGAAACCTGATATGCGATACAGTACCACCAACAACATACACTGCCAATAAAAACATTCAAAAGAGGTGCGGCGTGACGCCGCACGAAATTCCACTAGTATTTATACAGGGAGGAGCTGCACACAAGTTGTGCAGTCGTGGGCAACGGCGTGCCGTATATATCGCTAGATCTAACTAATCTCTATTGACTAGGCTCGATGGTTACAGAGAGACGTTGTGTCAGCGTGTCAGCTACGGTTCAGTTACATACACTTCAACGTCCCCTTGCAGTCTGAACATCGGAGGGAAAAATGTTCAGACTCAGACTGGATCGAAAATCACTGAATACTGACGACGGCAGCCCTTTGGTAAAGATGTCGGCGAACTGTGACGCCGTGGGTACATGAAGAACTTTCGCCTCGCCAAGGGAAACTCGGTCCCAAACAAAGTGCAGATCGATTTCAACATGCTTCGTGCGTTGATGCTGGACAGGATTGGAGGACAGGTACATGGCATTGATATTGTCGCAGTAGACGATGGTGGCGCGCTGTGGTGGGCGATGGAGTTCGGCGAGCAGCTGTCGCATCCAGCAGGATTCAGCAACGCAATTAGCCACCGCCCTGTACTCTGCTTCCGCGCTGGAGCGCGACACTGTGGCTTGGCGCTTTGATGACCAGGAGACAAGATTGTCACCGACAAAAACGCAGAACCCGGATGTGGACTTGCGCGTGTCAGGGCACCCTGTCCAATCGGCATCACTATAACTGATCAAATCAGTGGAGCTGGAGCGGTAGAGCTGTAGGCCGTAATGGGATGTCCCCTGCAGATAGCGCAAGGTGCGCTTGATGAGCTGAAAGTGAGCGGTGCGCGGGGCATGCATGAATAGGCAGATCTGTTGGACTGCGAAGGCAATGTCTGGGCGCGTGAGCGTGAGGTATTGGAGAGCACCGGCTAAGCTGCGATACAAGGACGGATTAGAGAAAGGGACCCCGTCGTGAGCGGATGGCTTGGAACGAGTTTCGACAGGCGTGGACAGGGGGTTGCAGTTCAGCATTTTGGCACGGTCGAGGATCTCCAAGGCGTACTGTTGTTGAGACAGAAACATGCCGGCTTGGTTTCGGTGGACATTGATGCCGAGGAAATGATGCAAGGCTCCAAGATCTGTCATAGAGAATTCAGTGGACAGCAAGGCGATGATGGACTGAAGCAGCGCGGTGGTGTTTGCGGTAAGGATGATGTCGTCAACATATAGAAGGAGGTAAGCAAGCTCATTGCCGCGGCGGAGGATGAAAAGGGAGGTGTCACATTTGGAGGCAACAAAACCAATGGAGAGAAGATAGGCGGCAAAACGAGTGAACCAAGTGCGGGGAGCCTGTTTCAAGCCATAAAGCGATTTGTTGAGACGACAGACATGATGAGGCTTGGCGAGATCAAGGAAACCTGAAGGCTGCTGGCAGTAAACGGTTTCTTGTAGATGTCCATGGAGGAATGCGTTTTTGACGTCCAGCTGATTGATGGGCCATGCTTGAGCAGCGGCAAGAGAGAGTACAACTCGAATTGTTGCCGGTTTGACGACCAGACTGAAGGTCTCGCCGTAGTCCACGCCGGCTTGTTGTGTGAATCCTCGCACCACCCATCTCGCCTTGTACCGAGAGAGAGAGCCATCAGCGTTCAACTTGTGCCGGAAAATCCATTTCCCGGTGACCACGTTTGCACCTGCAGGACAAGGGATCAATGACAAAGCATTAAATTCATCGAGCATCGCAGCGTGCCAATTGGGGTCTTTGAGTGCCTGACGGTAAGAGGAAGGCAGTGGTGAAATTTTAGGTGTGGTGTGTTGGAAATATGCCCTAGAGGCAATAATAAAAATATTATTATCATATTTCCGTGTTCATGGTATATGTTTATTTTCCATGCTATAATTGTATTAACCGGAAACATAATACATGTGTGGTTGCATAAACAACACTGCGTCCCTAGTAAGCCTCTACTAGACTAGCTCGTTAATTAATGATGGTTATGGTTTCCTAACCATGAACATGAGTTGTTAATTAATTAACGGGATCATGTCATTAGAAGAATGACGTGATGGACAGACCCAACTAAGCATAACAATATTGATCGTTTCATTAAGTTTTATATTGTCATGTCTTTTATTGTCAAGTATCCTATTTCTTAGACCATGAGATCATGTTATTCCCGTGTACTGGAAGAATACTTTGGGGACATCAACCATCGCTTCGTGACAGAGTGATCATAAAGGTGTCTTACAGGTATCTCGGAAAGTACTTGTTGAATTACCTGAATCAAGACTGGGATTTGTCCCTCCGTGTTTCGGAGAGATATACTCTGGGCCCACTCGGTAGTTCACATTCGGTAAAGCTTGCAAGCACATGACTAATGAGTTAGTCATAGATAATGTTGTATTACAGAACGAGTAAAGAGTACTTACCGGTAACGAGATTTAACTAGGTATAGTGATACCGACGATCAAATCTCGGGTAAGTAAAATATCGCGTGACAAAGGAAATTGTATACGGATTATAGTAGTCCACGACATAGTGGTTCAACCGATAAAGATCTTCGTTGAATGTGTGGGAGTCATTATGGATATCCTGGTCCCTCTAATGGTTATTGATCGGAGAGGTGTCTCGATCATGTCTGCACGTTCTCGAACCCGTAGGGTCACACACTTAACGTTCGGTAACGCTAGAGTAGCTCTGGGATAATTTTATTAATGGTGTCCGAATATTGTTCGGAGTCTCGGATGAGATCCTAGACATCATGAGGAGCTCCGGAAGAGTCCGGTGGTAAAGATTTATATATGGCAAGTTGATTTCAGGGTTCCGGAAAAAGTTCGAGATTTTTCCGGCAGAGTGCCCGAATGTTCTAGAAGCTTCCGGAGGGTCCCACCGTGGGGCCCACCTGTCCAGGACGACCAAGGGTGGCCCACTGGTTCATTTGACTAGCCCTCCTTGGTCCATGTGGTCAATCAATGGGCAGCCCTTAAATGGGGGGTTACCACTCTTGAAAGAGAGGGTTACTACCTTTTAAAGGAGAGGGGGTTACCACTCTTTAAAGAGGGGGTTACTACCTTGGGAATTAAGTGGCTGCAGCACCCTTGCCTATATAAGAGAGGAGAGAGGCACACCATGAGAGACTAATGGCTGCCGCATCTCCTCCTCCCTCCCGCGCACCGCTTGGCGAAGCCCTGCCCGCGGGAACTCTCCAGCATATCCACCACCACGCCGTCGTGCTGCTGGAATCGATCCCACCTACTTCTCCCTCTAGCTTGCTGGATCAAGAAGAGGGAGACGTCATCGAACTGTACGTGTGCAAGCCTCCGGAGGTGCTGCTCGTTTGCGGTGCTGATCGGATCGAACATCGTCAACAACTTCACCGAGCTGCGTTGAATTAAACGTTCAACGCGCGTGTTTTTCGAGGGTATGATGAACTACTCTCCCCGTTACTAGCATCTTCTAGATAGGATCTTGAGTGTTGCTTCCGCGTGTGAGAGAATTTTTTTTTGTTTTCTATCGCGCAAACTCCTACAGTGGTATCAGAGTCGGATCTATGCGTAGATGTTTTGGTACGAGTAGAACACATATGTGTATGTGGGCGTTGATAATCATGTTATTACTTCCTTTGTGTATTTTGAATCTTAGTGGCATAGTGGGATGAAGCGGCCCAGACTAACTTTACATGTCCACGTACATGAGACTTGTTCCACGACTGACATGCAACTTGTATTGCATAAGTGGCTTTGCGGGTGTCTGTCTCTCCCACTATAGTTAAGATTTAATCTACAACGGGTTGTTAATAATTTGTTTATCACCGTTGTGGTTTCATGTTCGTAGGTAAGAACGGTTCTTTCTTCGAAGGCCTTAAGCCACGTAAAATTTGCAAAGAATAAGGGAGAGGCGTCTAACTTGTTTTTGCAGGGGTGCTTGTGATATAGTATAGCCCAAACTGTTCATATGATATATTTGTGATGTATGAGATGATCATGTTTTGTAATGTTTCACGACTTGCATGTCGATGAGTACGGCAACCGGCAGGAGCCATATGGTTGTCTTAATTATCAATTGTATGACCTGCGTGTTAACTTCAAACGCCATGTAATTGCATTATTTATCGCTATGAGTTAGCAATATATGGGATGCAATGTGGTGGAGACAACCAAGGCGCCACATGATCATGGCGCCATGATGGAGATCATGCCGGTGCGTTTGAGATGGAGATCAAGACGCAATAAAAGGGCTATACCATGTCACATATTTTTATGCATGTGATGTTTATCCTTTTATGCATCTTATTTTGCGTGTGCACGGCGGTAGCATTATAAGATGATCCCTCACATGTAAATATCAAGATAATAATGTGTTCTTCCTTAGTATGCACCGTTAAGAAAGTTTGTTGTTTCGAAGCACCACGTGATGATCGGGTGTGATAGACTCAACGTTCGCATACAACGGGTGTAAGCCAGATTTACACACGCAAATACTACGGTTCTACTTGGCGAGCCTAGCATGTACAGACATGGCCTCGGAACACGTAACCGAAAGGTAAAGCATGATTTATATGGATGATATGATGAACATGTTGATGTTTGCCTTTGCAGCTGCACCATCTCACGTGATGATCGGTTATCGGTGTAGTGAATTTGCTTTGTGTAATCACTGAAACGACTAGAGGGATGTTGTTTTGAGTGGGAGTTCACGTAGTAATTTTTGAATTAACTTGAACAAAATTTATCATGAACCACCTATCATAGTGTATTTGCATAATTGTAGTAGACTTTGGCATCCACGAACTACCTTACACATAGATTGTTAATTGAGATAAAACTGTTTTGATCTGGCAAAACCATTATGGACTAGTACCGTATTAGGTGAATTAAAATAAGAGTCCTATTGTAAATTTTCGGTAATACCTACCTAGCTCCATGTGATTAATGATTGATTGATCTAAAGAGCAAATGATTCCGACTTAGTATCTAGTGTCATGCTTGCTTCCATGATACCTGAACTTCAAAAGAATGTTTTGAAAATCAGGTGATCTAGGATCTGAAAAGAATTGTTTTCAGAAACAAGCGAGGGGTGGAAGATATATTGATATCTAGAACCCTGTTTGTCGCAACATGACTGAGTGTAATTTATTATGACAATGTGTGCTTATATTATTTGAATATATGCAAGGATTGAAGACGCTAGGCGTTTGAATCATCCAAGAAGTTGGGCACTGACATTATCCTCTAAATTCCTTCCTTCGAGCTATAGTAGCTTCATCACAAAATTGTTATGATGGGATGGATTAAAAGTGTGGGTAAAATTGTTTACTATGCTTGAAGATTGCTAAGAGTGGAATATGGAAGAATTCTAATAATATGGTGATACTAGTAAAACAATCAACTTCAAATTATGGCTCCATGGGTGATAGTATATGACTAACACGCCAAGGAAAATGTGCTAGTTCGACTGGAATTGGTTGATGTTGAATGATTCTTTTGTAAAGGAAAGGGAAAACTGAAAATAGAATTGCAAAATTATATGGCGGAAAAGAAAATACTAGAAAAATCCAGCTCAGGAGTATATGCATGATATACAGGTTATAGATGTATTACTAGTTAACAAAGTATTTTTTGGGGTATTTTGATACTAGATTGGTTGGTATGAATTGTCATAGCAACACAATGCAAGAAATACAAGAACCTGAAAGAACTAGTAATAGATGTCAAATCGATCACGACAAGAACGAAAATAAAGTGTTATTGTGTTCACCGTCGCATCGAAACAAACCTTCAAGATTTATTTTAAGAACTTAATAAGTTGTTATTTTGTTCCTGCTTATGGTGAGAACAAATGAGTTGTTCACACTATGACCATGTTCCATAATTGATGGATGAGTAGATGTAAAATTAAAGAATTTCACTTAAGTTGTGACACTGCCATTTTAGTTCATAATGGAAAGGAAAACATGAAGGAACTCCATGTTGATGGACTTTCGGAGTCATTTTTGTTTTTGAATGAATTGACGCTTGTGAGATCTCTTCCAAAAGATGACTAAAACTCCGTTCATAGGCCAAAGTAGAACGGACGACTAAATTAGTGGAGATTATACATATTGATGTACATGGTCCATTATGAATAGCCGTGTGTGGTGGATTAATTTTTCTTCATATTCCACCAATGATTTGAGTAGATACATGAGTATATCTATTTAATGAGAAGGGAATTTGACATTTTTTGAATTAGTTCAATGTATTGTTAGTATGAAGTGAAAAAATCATCGTAACAAGAGAATTAAGTATTTATGATTGGATCATAAAGAATAAAGTTTGAGTTACGAGTTTAGCGAAACATCCGAGGAGTTGCAGAATTGTTCCACAACTTATCCTTCTCGAAAACCCCACAGAAGTATGGAGTGTTAGAGAGACATAATCGAACTTTGTAAGACATGGTAAGATAAATAAAATTCCATTATATTTTTGTAGTTTATGCTTTAGAGACTACCACTTTTACACCGAAAAGAGCGCCATCATGATCCGTTGAAAATGACACCATACGCGTTATGGCTTGGGTAGTGACCCAAATTGTCTTCTCTTAAATTTTGGTATGCGTAGCATGTGTAAAATGTTTACAACCAAAATCGGATAATATATGTTTATAAGCTTATCCCAAAGAATCTGTTGGGTATTTCTCCTATCACCAAACCTAAGACAAATGTTGTTTGTCAGAAAGGGTAGATTTCTCGAGAAAATTGTTCTTACGAAAGAAGTGAGTGGGAGGACAGTGCAACTCGTTGAGATTAGAGAATCATCATTACCATGTCAAGAGTAGCGCAACAGTAGAAGTTGTTCTAGGGTCTCCTAATTTGACTAAGTGGAAGACACTACATGTGTTGTAGTAACTTCGAAAGAGTTTGCAAACTGAACCACGAAGGTTGTAAAACTTTGTACTTAGACCAACTTGTGGTTTGAGAATAAAGTGTTGTTTTGACAACAAAGGACCTGCAAATTATAAAGGAAGCGAATGATGGGCCCTGACTTCGTAAATTGGCTATGAGTCATTATATCCGAGATAGTATCCTTGTATGAATATCAAGTATGCGACTTGGTAATCCTTTCGGAAGGCGTGAATCCTCACGATTGCAAACGGATCTATATAGCAACAAGTTGTGGATGTTTACATCAATTGAAGTTTAAGTTGTCGAAAAGGTGTTTGCGACAAAGTTCAAAGAGTTGACTATGAAAAGATTTTGATCTTCCGTAGTGATACTTTCGTCTTTGCGGATAGTTCTAGAAAAAGTTACATGTTCTGATATGTCAGTTGAATAACAAAACAACTTTCCTCTCAAGGAAGGCTGATTAAGGATGTGAACATGACACAGTCTATGAGTTTTGTAAAATTCAAAAGGTTTCTAGAAAAGTATGCAAACTTCAATGGTTGAAATGAGCATAACGAAGTTGGAATCTTTACTTTAATGAAGCTATCAAAAGAGTTTGATTCCATCATGAATAGTGAAGATACTTGTAGAGTTACAAGAAATTAAGTGGGAGTGCTGAGACATATTTCTAATACTTTATGTAGATGACATATAGTTGATTGGAAAATATGTATTTTAAAGTTACACGGTTAAGATTTCATATTGATGAAAGGCTTAGGCTAAACATTATATTGGGCATCAATATCTGAAGAGATGGATTGAAGCGCCTGATATGATTGAGCCGAAGTACATAGATGAAGTATTGAAGTAGTCAATATTAAAACGACAAGAAAGTGTTCTTGCTGCATGAAAAGAATTGAGCAATATCAAGTGTTTTCACACATGATGAGCAAAAATTGAGATTTCTAAGTCATGTGTTCCATGATATGTACACAACCAGATAAGTCCTATGCTATAAAGTGTTATACCAGGATAATTCATATGATGATTGGACAACAGTAGATAAGATCCTTAAGTAGTTTTAGAAAACCTAAGGATGTGTTTTCATATGCAGTAATAACAAATTATTCGTTGTAATATGTTACAATAATAATCTTGTCATTTATCCAACTAAATCTATCTCAATTAAAAGATGTGTTGAAGGGTGGCACTATAGGCTGGAAGAAAGTTCCATGCTGGTTTTGAATGAATTTTAAAATTAAAGTATTGTGGTAAATACTACAACAAAGGCTAAGTATATAGCGTTGTGTTCACACAAAAAAATGAGGCGTTGTGTTGACAACAAATAAGAAGAGTATTTTTGTGTCAAAGAGTTCTTTATTGAACTTGATGAATTTCCAAGAATGCTCACACTATGAAGCAACATTTTCACAAATGTTGGTAACATTAGTTTAAGCCGAGAAATTATGGTCTCACCGGTTGACCAAATATATACAAAGCCATCTCATTAGAGAATGAGTGATGCGTGTAGACGCTAAGACATGCAAATACAAACGGACCTGAACATGTCAGATCTTTTGATGGAGTTTACCACATGCAAAGCATAGTAATAACACTTGAATGCCATAGGTGTTAAATGCTTACTTATTGACTGGATTATTGACTCTAGTGCAAGTGAGAGACTGTTGGAAATATGCCCTAGAGGCAATAATAAAAATATTATTATCATATTTCCGTGTACATGGTATATGTTTATTTTCCATGCTATAATTGTATTAACCGGAAACATAATACATGTGTGGTTGCATAAACAACACTGTGTCCCTAGTAAGCCTCTACTAGACTAGCTCGTTAATTAATGATGGTTATGGTTTCCTAACCATGAACATGAGTTGTTAATTAATTAACGGGATCATGTCATTAGAAGAATGACGTGATGGACAGACCCAACTAAGCATAACAATATTGATCGTTTCATTAAGTTTTATATTGTCATGCCTTTTATTGTCAAGTATCCTATTTCTTAGACCATGAGATCATGTTATTCCCAGGTACTGGAAGAATACTTCGGGGACATCAACCATCGCTTCGTGACAGAGTGATCATAAAGGTGTCTTACGGGTATCTCGGAAAGTACTTGTTGAATTACATGAATCAAGACTGGGATTTGTCCCTCCGTGTTTCGGAGAGATATACTCTAGGCCCACTCGGTAGTGCACATTCGGTAAAGCTTGCAAGCACATGACTAATGAGTTAGTCATAGAGAATGTTGTATTACAGAACGAGTAAAGAGTACTTACCGGTAACGAGATTTAACTAGGTATAGTGATACCGACGATCAAATCTCGGGTAAGTAAAATATCGCGTGACAAAGGAAATTGTATACGGATTATAGTAGTCCACGGCATAGTGGTTCAACCGATAAAGATCTTCGTTGAATGTGTGGGAGTCATTATGGATATCCTAGTCCCTCTAATGGTTATTGATCGGAGAGGTGTCTCGATCATGTCTGCACGTTCTCGAACCCGTAGGTTCACACACTTAACGTTCGGTAACGCTAGAGTAGCTCTGGGATAATTTTATTAATGGTGTCCGAATATTGTTCGGAGTCTCGGATGAGATCCTAGACATCACGAGGAGCTCCGAAAGAGTCCGGAGGTAAAGATTTATATATGGCAAGTTGATTTTAGGGTTCCGGAAAACGTTCGAGATTTTTCCGGCGGAGTGTCGGAATGTTCTAGAAGGTTCCGGAGGGTCCCACCGTGGGGCCCACCTGTCCAGGACGACCAAGGGTGGCCCACTGGTCCATTTGACCAGCCCTCCTTGGTCCATGTGTTCAATCAATGGGCAGCCCTTAAATGGGGGGTTACCACTCTTGAAAGAGAGGGTTACTACCATTTAAAGGAGAGGGGGTTACCACTCTTTAAAGAGGGGGTTACTACCTTGGGAATTAAGTGGCTGCAACTCCCTTGCCTATATAAGAGAGGAGAGAGGCACACCATGAGAGACTAATGGCTGCCGCATCTCCTCCTCCCTCCCGCGCACCGCTTGGCGAAGCCCTGCCCGCGGGAACTCTCCACCATATCCACCACCACGCCGTCGTGCTGCTGGAATCGATCCCACCTACTTCTCCCTCTAGCTTGCTGGATCAAGAAGAGGGAGACGTCATCGAACTGTACGTGTGCAAGCCTCCGGAGGTGCTGCTCGTTTGCGGTGCTGATCGGATCGAACATCGTCAACAACTTCCACGAGCTGCGTTGAATTAAACGTTCAACGCGCGTGTTCTTCGAGGGTATGATGAACTACTCTCCCCATTACTAGCATCTTCTAGATAGGATCTTGAGTGTTGCTTCCGCATGTGAGAGAATTTTTTTTTATTTTCTATCGCGCAAACTCCTACAGTGGTATCAGAGCCGGATCTATGCGTAGATGTTTTGGTACGGGTAGAACACATATGTGTATGTGGACGTTGATAATCATGTTATTACTTCCTTTGTGTATTTTGAATCTTAGTGGCATAGTGGGATGAAGCGGCCCGGACTAACTTTACATGTCCACGTACATGAGACTTGTTCCACGACTGACATGCAACTTGTATTGCATAAGTGGCTTTGCGGGTGTCTGTCTCTCCCACTATAGTTAAGATTTAATCTACAACGGGTTGTTAATAATTTGTTTATCACCGTTGTGGTTTCATGTTCGTAGGTAAGAACGGTTCTTTCTTTGAAAGCCTTAAGCCACGTAAAATTTGCAAAGAATAAGGGAGAGGCGTCTAACTTGTTTTTGCAGGGGTGCTTGTGATATGGTATAGCCCAAACTGTTCATATGATATATTTGTGATGTATGAGATGATCATGTTTTGTAATGTTTCACAACTTGCATGTCGAAGAGTACGGCAACCGGCAGGAGCCATATGGTTGTCTTAATTATCAATTGTATGACCTGCGTGTCAACTTCAAACGCCATGTAATTGCATTATTTATCGCTATGAGGTAGCAATATATGGGATGCAACGTGGTGGAGACAACCAAGGCGCCACATGATCATGGCGCCATGATGGAGATCATGCCGGTGCGTTTGAGATGGAGATCAAGACGCAATAAAAGGGCTATACCATGTCACATATTTTTATGCATGTGATGTTTATCCTTTTATGCATCTTATTTTGCGTGTGCATGACGGTAGCATTATAAGATGATCCCTCACACGTAAATATCAAGATAATAATGTGTTCTTCCTTAGTATGCACCGTTAAGAAAGTTTGTTGTTTCGAAGCACCACGTGATGATCGGGTGTGATAGACTCAACGTTCGCATACAACGGGTGTAAGCCAGATTTACACACGCAAATACTACGGTTCTACTTGGCGAGCCTAGCATGTACAGAGATGGCCTCGAAACACGTAACCGAAAGGTAAAGCATGAGTCATATGGATGATATGATGAACATGTTGATGTTTGCCTTCGCAGCTGCACCATCTCACGTGATGATCGGTTATCGGTGTAGTGAATTTGGTTTGTGTAATCACTGAAACGACTAGAGGGATGTTGTTTTGAGTGGGAGTTCACGTAGTAATTTTTGAATTAACTTGAACAAAATTTATCATGAACCACCTATCATAGTGTATTTGCATAATTGTAGTAGACTTTGGAATCCACGAACTACCTTACACATAGATTGTTAATTGAGACAAAACTGTTTTGATCTGGAAAAACCATTATGGACTAGTACCGTATTAGGTGAATTAAAATAAGAGTCCTATTGTAAATTTTCGGTAATACCTACCTAGCTCCATGTGATTAATGATTGATTGATCTAAAGAGCAAATGATTCCGACTTAGTATCTAGTGTCATGCTTGCTTCCATGATACCTGAACTTCAAAAGAATGTTTTGAAAATCAGGTGATCTAGGATCTGAAAAGAATTGTTTTCAGAAACAAGCGAGGGGTGGAAGATATATTGATATCTAGAACCCTATTTGTCGCAACATGACTGAGTGTAATTTATTATGACAATGTGTGCTTATATTATTTGAATATATGCAAGGATTGAAGACGCTAGGCGTTTGAATCATCCAAGAAGTTGGGCACTGACATTATCCTCTAAATTCCTTCCTTCGAGCTATAGTAGCTTCATCACAAAATTGTTATGATGGGATGGATTAAAAGTGTGGGTAAAATTGTTTACTATGCTTGAAGATTGCTAAGAGTGGAATATGGAAGAATGCTAGTAATATGGTGATATTAGTAAAACAATCAACTTCAAATTATGGCTCCATGGGTGATAGTATATGACTAACACGCCAAGAAAAATGTGCTAGTTCGACTGGAATTGGTTGATGTTGAATGATTCTTTTGTAAAGGAAAGGGAAAACTGAAAATAGAATTGCAAAATTATATGGCGGAAAAGAAAAGACTGGAAAAATCCAGCTCAGGAGTATATGCATGATATACAGGTTATAGATGTATTACTAGTTAACAAAGTATTTTTTGGGGTATTTTGATACTAGATTGGTTGGTATGAATTGTCATAGCAACACAATGCAAGAAATACAAGAGCCTGAAAGAACTAGTAATAGATGTCAAATCGATCACGACAAGAACGAAAATAAAGTGTTATTGTGTTCACCATCGCATCGAAACAAACCTTCAAGATTTATTTTAAGAACTTAATAAGTTGTTATTTTGTTACTGCTTATGGTGAGAACAAATGAGTTGTTCACACTATGACCATGTTCCATAATTGATGGATGAGTAAATATAAATCGTGTTGGTAAAATAAACATCTATAAGACTAAATGCTAAACATCGCAAGATGTAAAATTAAAGAATTTCACTTAAGTTGTGACCCTGCCATTTTAGTTCATAATGGAATGGAAAACATGAAGGAACTCCATGTTGATGGACTTTCGGAGTCATTTTTGTTTTTGAATGAATTGACGCTTGTGAGATCTCTTCCAAAAGATGACTAAAACTCCGTTCATAGGCCAAAGTAGAACGGACGACTAAATTAGTGGAGATTGTACATATTGATGTACAGGGTCCATTATGAATAGCCGTGTGTGGTTGATGCATGTAAAATGCATACATGAACTTTGCACTTTAATTGCTTATATTCCAATCATATTTGCATCATATAAGGGTTATATCAATGTTTTATCATGATTTTGGAAATATTCATGATTTCCTATTTTTATGGAATTAACCCTGCACAGGCAGAAAACCCCGTTTTCTTATTTTAATGTTTCAGGGACCCAAACGTCAACGAAATCACCTGGAAATTTACGGGCGTCAATATTTGGAAGGAAGAAGACCTGTGGGCGAAGGAAGCGAACAAACGGAGGTCCGAGGCCAAAGGGGGGTGGCCCACGCGGCCAGGTACTGTGGCCGCGTGGGGCCCACCCGTTTGGCCCTCGTGGCTCCGTTGCCGTCGATCTTCGCTCCACCGACATCGTCTTGACCTAAAAACGCCTATAAAAAAGGTCCCCCGACGTTCTCTGGAAGGAGCGCCGCACAAACACAGAAACACCGAAACGGAGATCAGGAGCTGCAGATTGGAGGGGGAAAACTCCGGCGGGGCGCTGCCGGCGTGGTCTCCATCTTCTCCATCGACTTCTCCACCGTCTCCATGATGAAGAGGGAGTAGTCCACCTCTGGACTATGGGTTTGTGGAAGTAACTTATGTATCTCTCCTCTCTTGAGCTTCACTAATTAGCACCGTATGAGCTGCTGAACATGATTACGGTCACCGTTGTAATACCTTTGTGGTGGATCTTTATGAGTTAATATATGTTTGAGATTGCAATGTTTGTTTCAGTTATGAGTATAGATGCATATTATGTACCCCGTTCTTGTCTACTTGTTTTGATCAAGCATGTTTATGAGAGCGTGTGTGGGGGAACGTGTGCATTAGTTGGAGTAACGGGGGGTGGCTAGTGCAGTGAACGTGAGAGAAAGTTCTGCGATCCACTTTGGTATCTTTACCTTACTTTGTTACCTCACTAGGGATAAACTAAAATACCATGCTACCGGGGATGTGGGCGTGACCATTGCCACTACTCCATGACTAGATCTAGCATGTTCTTATTTTCACTTCATGTCATGATACTTAATGCTATACTCTGAGTTATCTTAATTACTGAGGTGTTATGATTTAGTTCGCATCTTGGTGGAGTATAAGAGAGGTTAATAACCAAAAGATCTCTATGTTAGGACGTGATGCCCATATATCTAAGTAACTTGTTATCAAACCCTGTGTTGCAATCTCATATGTTAACTTTGTGTGTTCCATTGTCTACCACTTTATAAAGAGAGAGTGCATTTGTGAAACCATGAACCCCAGTCCATTTTTAATCATAAGAAACACCTTTCCAACACCATATACCACTTTTCTATTTTCAGCCATCATTAAATCCGAAAATACAAAAATACTTTTCATCTTGCATACATCATTCAAAAACCCAAAAATATCATTTACATTGCATCCACCATCATTGCATATTTATTTCTTGTTTGCATTGCATAACTATCCTGATATCATTCTTACACCTTGTGCTTGACAACCACAGGTGAGGTTGAGGACCAAAACATCTAACCTTGTTTTGTAGGTAACCAAAAGAAGGATAAGAAGATAAATCTACCACTTCAGATTCCCCGAGAGTTCGATATTAAACCCTCGAGTCACCCCTCGTGGGGAAAACTGTCTTCCACTTACTATACACTCTGCACTTGGAGTCTCAACCTAATCCCGTTTATTTGTGCAGGCATCAAGACTTGCTCTTCGGGATCATCAAGACGTTTTCTGGCGCCGTTGCCGGGGAATCGTAGCTGAGAGATTTATCCAAGGGTGTGCATCATCGCATTCATCTCACAACAAAGTCAACGTCACCAACTTGTGCTAACACCTAAGCTTGGGGAGGTTGCACCTACGTGAGCACCATCTTATCCATCTTTACTTACAAAGCAATTTATTTGTTTTGTTAGTGTCATTGCATATCATATCATATTTATTTCAGTTTTGCATAAAAAATTAAAAATACCAAAAAAAACTTGCTAAAATGGGAGAAAGAACTAAGCTGTGTGACTACACAAACACTCCTAATGATCAATTTATCACGAGAGCTATTGCCACACCTAAGATAAATGCTGAGAGTTATGAAGTAAGTCCTAGTTTGTTGAACTTGATAACTAGGGAACAATTTGGTGGTAGTGCTATGGAGGATGCCTCTATGCATCTTCATGACTTTGTTGAAATATGTGACATGCAAAAGTTTAAAAATGTGGAAAGTGATATCCTAAAACTGAAGTTATTTCCTTTTTCACTTAGAGGAAAAGCTAAAGAGTGGTTGCATTCCTTGCCATCTGGTAGTATTAATTCTTGGGATGATCTAAAAGAAGCTTTCATTAAGAAATATTATCCCCCTGTTAAAATTTTGCAAAATAGAAACAACATCCTTTCTTTTAGGCAAAATGAAAATGAACATGTTGCTATGGCTTGGGATAGGATAAAACTTATGCTTAGAACTTGTCCCTCACATGGAGTTAATGAATGGACCATATTACACTCTTTCTACAATGGTTTAAACTACATGTCTAGAAACATACTTGATTCTGCTGCTGGAGGTGCTTTTATGAGTAAGACTATAGTAGAAGCTAAAAATATATTGGAAAGCATTTTACAAAACTATAGTCAATGGCATACTGATAGGGCACCTAATCCTTCTAAGAAAGTGAACTCTATTGAAGAAACTAATGATTTGTCATCTAAAATGGATACTATTCTTGCTTTGCTTAATAAACCTAGTGTTGAAAATGTTCCTTTGCAAGAACTAGTTGGAAACAATTCTGAAAATATTGATGTCAACTTCATTAGGAACTATGGTAATAATGGGTATGGTAACAACAATTATAACTCTTATAATAAACCCCCATATGTGCCAAATAAATATGCTTCTAGTGGTAATGTTTCTAGTGACTTGGAAAACACCATTAGATCTTTTATATCTACCCAAAAAGAGCTTAATAAGGAATTTATCTCTAAGTTTGAAAAACAAGATGCTTTGTTTGAAAGGGTAGATCAGCTTACTAAGGAAGTCTCATCATTACAGCCCAAAAACATGAGGAAACAATAAAATATTGCCAAGAGGTTATCAATAAGTCTTGGGAACACATTCATGAGCAAGAGAGAGTTGCTAAAGAATCTATTGGGGTTGAAAGAAAGTTGAGGAAGTTAAAATGCTTAATGAAGTCAAGGATCCTTTGCTTGACTTAGAAAATTGTAGCTTGCATGAATTAATATCTATCTTACAAAAATTTGCAAGTGATCCTTCCATCAACACTAACCAAGCAGGTTTTGGTTCTTATATTGCTAATCATGTCTTGAAAGAAAAGATTGCTAGGTACAACCAAGAGGCTATGATACCACCTAAGCTTGGGGATATGTGGATACCTAAGGTACTAGTAACTATTGGAAAAGAGACACACCATGCCATACTTGATCTAGGATCTAGTGTCTCTGTTTTATCTAAAGAACTATATGAAGTGCTTGAATTGAAAAATCTTGAAAAATGCTCTATTGAACTAGCACTTGCTGATGACTCTATTAAACATGCTTTGGGAAAAGTAAGTGATGTTATGGTAGAGTTACATATGACTTTTGTGCCTGTGGATTTTCTAATCATGGACATGGGGAATAAAACCTCTAGTCCTATTATTCTTGGAAGACCTTTTCTTCGTACCACAGGTGCTATCATTGATTCAAAGGAAGGGAATGTAAAGTTTCAGTTTCCACACAAGAAGTGCATGGAACACTTTCCAAGGAAGAGGGAACCACCAAAGTTCAAGCTCCCTCATGAGCTTCGTCCACAATAAAACAACAAGTAAGAAGCCTAGCTATATGGCTATAAAGAAAGCGCTTTGCGGGAGGCAACCCGGTTATTTTTGTGTGTGATTTTTCTTTGTGTCCTCTTGCTGTAACAAGAGATTTTGTGTCTAGTTAGGTTCTGGAGTTTTCAATAAAGTGCCAAGTTTTACCCTTTTTGGTTTGAAAAAGTTGCTTATAGCGTTCGGAGATTTTATTCCTGCACGAGTCAGTGCACGGTATGATTTTTAATTCTTATTCTGTAACTCCGAATGAGCTCATATTTGAACTGTAGTTGCAACTTTTCATCCTCTGTATGCATGAATTTTTTCGGAATTTTTCGAGAAAGTTTGGTAGGGTAGAAAAATACGTTTTGCTGCTGCTGTTTTTCTGGACAGATTCTGTCCCATTTTGTTTGATGCATGCTTTGAGCTTTTAAGTTGAATCTTTTTGATCCAATTGAGTTTATGAGTAGGCATACATTGGACATGTCATATGAATTTTTGTTCAAGGATTATATGCAGCAAGGAACCTATTTGTTTATCACTATTAATGCACCCCACAGAAAAGAGATGGGAGAAACGGTGTTTTGAAGTTTTTTCACAGGGATTGGAGGAGATGCACCAAGAGCTATCCAAGGATGGTGAAGACCATAAGCTTGGGGATGTGAAGACAACCCCGCTGGACCTACACACTCTCGGTTTGCACACGTCCAACTTCTGTTTTTCGATCGAAACACTTTATCGCATAAACTTGGAGCGTCGTTTTTTGTTTTTGTTTGAGTCTTGAGAGACCACCACACTATCAATTATATATGAGAGAGCTACTGGAAATATGGGTTGAAATATGTTGGATGCTTTTATAAGATTGGGAAAAGGGATGTTTGACTTGATTTTTAATGATACATATAGTTGCATGATTCATGAGCTTGTTTATGAGTAATAGTTTGCAAATTCTTTTTGTAGAGCTATCACTTATTCATGTTTTGGTGCTGATTGTTATTTCACTTGGTTTAACATGGATTAGTTAGTTCTATGGACACTCATGCATGCATCTAGATGGTCAACTTTCTCCCTTTTGCTAGCCCAAAAACTCCAACAAGCAAAAACTTGTTTCCAACACCTTCAACCAAAGTTATTCCAGTGAGTCCACCATATCTACCTATTGGCTTTATGCTATTCCGAGTATGTTTAACATGTTGTTTGTGTTATCTTACCTCTGAATGAAAATGTTTATGTTATTGATTGCAATGGAAAAAATTGGTTATATAGCTCTCACGAACTTGATGCACAATGTTCTTTTATTTGCATAATAAAACTTGACCCATTGTGATTAAGATTATGATGTTTGTGGCTTGATGAATGTTTTGGGTTGGAAGTTAGCCCATATGTGCTGTCACATGGCAAGCTTTCAACACGCTCTTCATCTCATTTAGTTGATATCATGTGCTTTTGTCTATGGATGCTTATCATGTTGAAATAAATGTGGAAATAAGTGAGTTTAAATGAGTTTGTGTAAATGGTTAGAGAGACGCCTGGGCCGCTAATCTAAGCCATGCATCATTCATGGTGGAAATTTACTTACATACTATGGTGAACCTTCTGTGATACACCTTGCAATAAAAAACTATTCCAAATGGTAAATAAAAAGGGTGTTGAGATTGTTCATTTTGTTTGTTTGTCTTGTCATTTTGATATGGGCTTGTTCCATATCTTGGGACAAGAGGTACCCCAGTTGACGCTCTTGATGATACTATTATGCTTACAATGATATTTAATTGAACTTGCTTTGTTTCCCAAGTTGAGTAACACATGGTGTAAGTACTTGTATTCAAGGGGCATGAGACATTCAACCCATTCTTTATCAAGCACACTACTCATATTTGCTTTCACTTTAACCTTAATCATTCAAGATGCTATGATAGGGGCAATGAGAGCTTGACACCAATGAATACCTTATTGCAATCATTAACTTAAGTAGAAGAGTTTGGAAGTTGGATGAAACTTATGCATGCTTTACCTCTACTCACATATACATCTTTCCAAAGTGTACACCTATCATATTCAGATTTTCATCTACACTCTATGACCATTGTAGGATGTTCTACTTATCATTATGCATACATGTGTTCCATATTACTTGCTACCATGTTACACTTTGTGAACTATCAATGAACATCCTTGTCTTGAATACTTGATATCACTTCATAAACTATTTGCATATTGCTACTCCTTTGAAGAATGAATCATTTGACTATATGTAGCAATAGTAATCATCTTTGATATCATTGTTAAGTATTAAATTGCAAAGTCCATGTTAGTTTTATCATCTTCATACTCGAGGACGAGCATGGATTAAGCTTGGGGATGTTGATGCATGTAAAATGCATACATGAACTTTGCACTTTAATTGCTTATATTCCAATCATATTTGCATCATATAAGGGTTATATCAATGTTTTATCATGATTTTGGAATATTCATATTTCCTATTTTTATGGAATTAACCCTGCACAGGCAGAAAACCCCGTTTTCTTATTTTAATGTTTCAGGGACCCAAACGTCAACGAAATCACCTGGAAATTTACGGGCGTCAATATTTGGAAGGAAGAAAACTGATACGTCTCAAACGTATCTAGAATTTTTGATGTTCCATGCATGTTTTATATCAATTGTCACATGTTTTATATGCACTTTATATCATATTATGACATTTATTGGACTAACCTACTAATAGTTGCCAAAGTGCACAATGTTCTTGTTTTACACTTTTATGTGTAGAAATTATCAAAATTGGGCAAAGGAAACCTTGTTGGAGTCAAATTGGGACTTTCCAGAAATCTGTCTGAAAACTATTTTCAAAGATCGTCACGTTCGGGCCTGAAGACGACGTCAAATTTCCGCCGCACGTTTTATACAAAAGGTTCATCTCCATCGGAGTTTGTATGCGGCCTGGAGAGGCCCGACAAGTCGGCTGGCCCAGATTTAATTCTGGCCGCGCCGAGGCCACGTGTGGTGGCCTCGGGAACCTTCTGAAGCTGCCCTTTGGACCATAAATAGCCCCCGCGGAGTAAATCCTAACAAATTGACGAAACTCCCGAATACATCTCCGTGCTCCGCCGCCACGAAACTCCGTTTCGGGGGTCAGAAGGTCCTGTTCCGGCACCTTGCCGGGACGGGGAATTGCCCCCGGAGCCATCTCCATGGACGCCGTTGCTGCCTCCCATGATGAGGAGGGAGTAGTTCTTCCCCGAGGCTGAGGGCTCTACCGGTAGCTATGTGGTTTATCTCTCTCTCCCATGGTGTGATCTTTATGTGATCATGAGCTTTGTAATCTAGTTGAATCCATAGATGTACTCTTCATTATCTTATATGCTACTCAACTAGTTTTATTAATGTAATCTCCGGAGTCACCTTTGTCCCACGGTGCGAAGTTGACAGTGTGCGCCCCGTGTGTGGCTCTTAGGCTAAAGATAACAGGAATACTTATCATGAGTTATTATTTGCGTTGGATGTCTCTATGAAATTGCGGTGTTTGTCTAGTACCTTCTAGGGCGCTCAAGTTGACAGTGTGGGGTTAACTAGACATGGGAATGCGACTTTAAGGTGTGCTTTTATAGCCCTACGCGGTGGATTGGTGTTCGTTATCCAACGAGAGAATAACTCAGAGTAGCATAGTGAAGAGGAAATATCTATGTATTCAATTATATTATTATTGTTGAGAGTGTCCACTAGTGAAAGTATGATCCCTAGGCCTTATTTCTAAGCATTGAAACACCGTTTACAACCAGTTCTGCTACATGTTTGCTTGCTGCCATTTTTATTTCAGATTGCAATTACCACTTATAATCATCCATATCACTTGTATTTTAATATCTCTTCGCCGAACTAGTGCACCTATACATCTGACAAGTGTATTAGGTGTGTTGGGGACACAAGAGACTTCTTGTATCTTAATTGCAGGGTTGCTTGAGAGGGATATCTTTGACCTCTACCTCCCTGAGTTCGATAAACCTTGGGTGATTCACTTAAGGGAAACTTGCTGCTGTTCTACAAACCTCTGCACTTGGAGGCCCAACACTGTCTACAAGAATAGAAGCGTGCGTAGACATCAAAGACCTGTGGGCGAAGGAAGCGAACAAACGGAGGTCCGAGGACCAAATGGGGGTGGCCCACGCGGCCAGGTACTGTGGCCGCGTGGGGCCCACCCATTTGGCCCTCGTGGCTCCGTTGCCGTCGATCTTCGCTCCACCGACATAGTTTTGACCTAAAAACGCCTATAAAAAAGGTCCCCCGACGTTCTCTGGAAGGAGCGCCACACAAACACAGAAACACCGAAACGGAGATCAGGAGCTGCAGATTGGAGGGGGAAAACTCCGGCGGGGCGCTGCCGGCGTGGTCTCCATCTTCTCCATCGACTTCTCCACCGTCTCCATGATGAAGAGGGAGTAGTCCACCTCTGGACTATGGGTTTGTGGAAGTAACTTATGTATCTTTCCTCTCTTGAGCTTCACTAATTAGCACCGTATGAGCTGCTGAACATGATTACGGTCACCGTTGTAATACTTTGTGGTGGATCTTTATGAGTTAATATATGTTTGAGATTGTAATGTTTGTTTCAGTTATGAGTATAGATGCATATTATGTACCCCGTTCTTGTCTACTTGTTTTGATCAAGCATGTTTATGAGAGCGTGTGTGGGGGAACGTGTGCATTAGTTGGAGTAACGGGGGGTGGCTAGTGCAGTGAACGTGAGAGAAAGTTCTGCGATCCACTTTGGTATCTTTACCTTACTTTGTTACCTCACTAGGGATAAACTAAAATACCATGCTACCGGGGATGTGGGCGTGACCATTGCCACTACTCCATGACTAGATCTAGCATGTTCTTATTTCACTTCATGTCATGATACTTAATGCTATACTCTTTAAGGATATGTCCAAGCGGACGTATCGGTTTCAAGAAGGAGAGGCCAAGCGGCCGTTTACAACGCGTTTCGGCACATGCGCCGAAAACGCCAATCCACCAAAGGAAAACAGAAGGGATCACTCGCCAACCCTCCACCTGTCTACGGGTCCTAAGCTACCCCTAAACATCCTCCCTGCCCGCCACAGATCAGCCTCGGCTTCTACCATCCTGATGGCGGTCGCTGCCGAAGGAGTGTGACCTTCGAAGACCACTCCATTCCTATGCCTCCACAAGCTCCAGGAGATCAAGTTGATCGCCGTCCACAGGTCCTTCTCGTCGTTACCTCCCGGCGCCTTGGCCGGTAGCCAATCCACTAGACGATCATCATGCTTAGGGACCCAATCCACTCTACCCCACCTGCTCAGGAAGGAGTACCAAACCTCTCTAGAGAGGACACAACCAAGGAGAAGGTGGTTTATGTCTTCTCCCACTTGGTCGCACAGCGGGCAAGCGGTCGGTCTAGGCAGCCCTCTCCGCCCTAAGCGGTCTGCAGTCCAACATCTGTTCTTCAGCGCAAGCCAGAGGAAGAACTTGCATTTGTTTGGAGCTCGAGAGCTCCAAACCTGCTGCGCCCCAGCCAACCCGAACTTGCCCTCAAAGAGTCCACTGTAAGCCGAGCGAGCTGAGTACTTGCGGTTGCTCTCCCAGTTCCACCTGAATTCATCCTCGACCCCATCTGTCAGGGCGAACCCTGCCACTCCGTCAGCCAAGACAACAACTCGCGGATCTCTCGAGCGTCCAGGTCAGGCGAGACGTCATCCAACCATCCACCTGCGAGTCCATCTCTGACTCTTCGGGAGCACCGCGCGGCCTTCGACACTTTCATGAAGAGGTTCGGAGCCAGCTCCTTCACACGCCCCCCGGGCAGCCACCTGTCTGTCCAGAAAAAGGTGGAGGCACCGTCACCCACAACTGAAGTGGTGGCTGCCTCAAACAACTGCTGTACCACGCGGGGGACTTGGATGTTGAACTCACTCCAGGGCTTGGAGTTGTCCGTCCTGCTAAGCCAAAGCCACCTAGCCCTGAGAGCGCGGTTCATCTGCCGCAGGTTGGGAATACCAAGACCTCCCAAGTGCTTGGGCATGCAAACCCTCTCCCACGCCACCAGGCAGTGGCCTCCACGGGCGTCCTTGCGCCCAACCCAGAGAAAGTTGCGGATGATCTTCTCGATCGCCACCAGGGTCTTCACAGACAGGTCAAGAGACATCATAGCGAAAATAGATATCGCAGAGAGGGTGGTCTTAACAAGCTCAAGACGTCCTCCACGGTTGAGCAGCCCGGCACGCCATCTAGGAAGATGGATGGCCACACTATCCACCAGATACTGGAGCTGAGCGGGCGTCAGCTTCCTAAGGGAGAGCGGTAGCCCCAGGTAGCGCAGCGGGAATGGCAGCAGCGGACAGTGTAACTCTCGAGCTACCAACGCCGCCTCGGCCTCTCCACAACGGATCAGATGCGCCAAGCACTTTTCAAGGTTCGCCCTTAGCCCGGACACCAAGCCAAAGTCATCGAGTAGCTGAGCGACAACCCTGAGGTCCCTCTCAAGGGGGCGGAGGAAGGTCACCACGTCATCAGCATAGATCGACGTGCGGTGCCTCTCAATCAACAGATGCAGGACCTCCATGATCAAAATGAACAGTTGAGGCGAGAGCGGGTCTCCCTGCCTCAATCCACGTCTGTTGAAAATCTTTCCACCAGGATGGCCATTGAGTAGCACCCTAGTGGAAGCTGACGAGAGAAGGGCACAGATGGTTGCGAGCAGAAGGTCACCGAACCCCATCTTCCTCAAAACCTCTAGAAGGAAGGCCCAACTGACCGTATCAAATGCCTTTGTAATGTCAAGCTTCAAGAGGACGGCTGGAATGTTCGTGCTATGAAGCTTGCGCGCCGTACATTGAACCATCATGAAATTATCATGTAGACACCGTCCACGCACAAAGGCACTCTGGTGCGCCCCCACCAGATGTGGAATGGAGGGGGCCACCCTGCAGGCCACCACCTTTGCCACTAGCTTGGCGAACCCATGAATCAAGCCGATAGGGCGGAAATCTCGAACTTCCTCCGCACCCATTTTCTTTGGCAGCAAGGTGATCAATGCCTGGTTGACCGAGCTAAATCCACGGGCGTCACGCCGAGACAAGGAGTTGAACGCCTCCATGACATCCCCTTTGATGATTCCCCAACAAGCCACATAGAATCTGTTGGAGAACCCGTCCGGCCCCGGGCATTTGTCAAGCGGCATGCTCCTAATGGCGTTCCACACCTCCTCCTCCGAGAAGGCTTCCTCTAAGTGGGAGAGATCCACAGTGGGCAGCTGCAGGTAGTCTAAGTCGAAGGAGAAAGGCCGGTCCACCTCCGTTCCAAGGAGATCGTCAAAGAAATCATCCACGGCCTCAGCCTTATCCACATGCTCAGTCTTCCTAACTCCATCGACCATGAGGTGGCCAATGAAGTTCTGACGCCGTCTATGGCTTGCATGCATGTGAAAGAACCTCGTACAGGCATCGCCCTCCCGCAGCCATAGCACCCTCGCTCGTTGCCTCGCCATGGAGCGCTCAAGAGATGCCAGCCCATGCAGCTTCCCTTTTAGGGCCTTCCTAAGTCCCCTCTCTGTCGGTGAGAGGGGTCGGGTCTCCATGGCCACGTCTAGCCTCAGGATTATCTCATTGGCTAGCAGTATCTGCATTTTGATGTTGCCAATGAACTTGCTACTCCACCTTGCCAGGCTCTTGGCCGTGGCTCGAAGCTTGAGATCCAACCGCTTGAAGGGGTTGATCTCCTGTTCCACTGACGACCAAGCCTCCTGAACTATCTCCAGAAAACCCTCCGCCTTCGCCCAGAAAGACTGAAATTGGAATCTACGCCCCATTTGCAGATCTGGGGCTAGGCTCAGCACCAAGGGGCAGTGGTCAGAAGGTCCGGAGGAGTTTGCCGAAAGAAAGGCGTCTGGAAAGCGCTCCTCCCAATCCACGGTCGAAAAGACCCTATCCAGCTTCTCCATAGTTGGTTGCTGACGCTCATTGGACCAAGTGAATCTTCGCCCATTTAGGTAGATCTCTTTCAATTCCAACAGCGACAGAGTACGCCGAAATCTGCCCATCATCGCACGGTGAAGGACACCCTAGTTCTTGTCCTCTGGGTCAATGATGAGATTGAAATCTCCTGCAACCATCCACGGCCCTGCATGCAGGTCCCGTATATCGCGAAGCTTCTGAAGGAAGGCATGCTTCGCACCCACGCCCTGAGGGCCATAGACCCCGGTGAACCACCACGCTTGGTCCCCTCCAATCGAGATGCTAGCAGTGAGCGCATTAGTGGTCATGTGAGGGTTAGTGACCGTGACATACTCGGACTGCCACGCAAGCAAAATGCCTCAACGTGAACCCACGGCCGGCAGGTAAAGGAACCTGTCAAAGGCCACTCCGAGGCATTCGCGGACGATCTGAGCCGTGATGATCTCCATATTAGTCTCCTGAAGGCAGACTATTTTGGCGCCAGTCGCCGCCATAGCTTGGAAATCACTGCTCTACGCGCCCCCGAGTTTAGTCCACGCGCATTCCAAATGGCAATCACAAGATCCATATCCAACATAGTTCTGGAAAATATCACAGACAGGGTACAATAGGCTAATAAAAAACTGAGGTATCTGAGGTGTTATGATTTAGTTCGCATCTTGGTGGAGTATAAGAGAGGTTAATAACCAAAAGATCTCTATGTTAGGACGTGATGCCCATATATTTAAGTAACTTGTTATCAAACCCCGTGTTGCAATCTCATATGTTAACTTTGTGTGTTCCATTGTCTACCACTTTATAAAGAGAGAGTGCATTTGTGAAACCATGAACCCCAGTCCATTTTTAATCATAAGAATCACCTTTCCAACAGCATATACCACTTTTCTATTTTCAGTCATCATTAAATCCGAAAATACAAAAATACTTTTTATCTTGCATACATCATTCAAAAACCCAAAAATATCATTTACCATTGCATCCACCATCATTGCATATTTATTTCTTGTTTGCATTGCATAACTATCCTGATATCATTCTTACACCTTGTGCTTGACAACCACAGGTGAGGTTGAGGACCAAAACATCTAACCTTGTTTTGTAGGTGACCAAAAGAAGGATAAGAAGATAAATCTACCACTTCAGATTTCCCGAGAGTTCGATATTAAACCCTCGAGTCACCCCTCGTGGGGAAAACTGTCTTCCACTTACTATACACTCTGCACTTGGAGTCTCAACCTAATCCCGTTTATTTGTGCAGGCATCAAGACTTGCTCTTCGGGATCATCAGTGGTGGATTAATTTTTCTTCATATTCCAACGATGATTTGAGTAGATACATGATTATCTCTATTTAATGAGAAGGGAATTTGACATTTTTTGAATTAGTTCAATGTATTGTTAGTATGAAATGAAAAAATCATCGTAACAAGAGAATCAAGTATTTATGATTGGATTATAAAGAATAAAGTTTGAGTTACGAGTTTAGCGAAACATCCGAGGAGTTGCAGAATTGTTCCACAACTTATCCTTCTCGAAAACCCCACAAAAGTATGGAGTGTTAGAGAGACATAATCGAACTTTGTAAGGCATGTAAGCTAAATAAAATGCCATTATATTTTTGTAGTTTATGCTTTAGAGACTACCACTTTTACACCGAAAAGAGCGCCATCATGATCCGTTGAAAATGACACCATACGCGTTATGGCTTGGGTAGTGACCCAAATTGTCTTCTCTTAAATTTTGGTATGCGTAGCATGTGTAAAATGTTTACAACCAAAATCGGATAAATATATGTTTATAAGGTTATCCCAAAGAATCTGTTGGGTATTTCTCCTATCACCAAACCTAAGACAAATGTTGTTTGTCAGAAAGGGTAGATTTCTCGAGAAAATTGTTCTTACGAAAGAAGTGAGTGGGAGGACAGTGCAACTCGTTGAGATTAGAGAATCATCATTATCATGTCAAGAGTAGCGCAACACTAGAAGTTGTTCTAGAGTCTCCTAATTTGACTAAGTGGAAGACACTACATGTGTTGTAGTAACTTCGAAAGAGTTTGCAAACTGAACCACGAAGGTCGTAAAACTTTGTACTTAGACCAACTTGTGGTTTGAGAATAAAGTGTTGTTTTGACAACAAAGGACCTGCAAATTATAAAGGAAGCGAATGATGGGCCCTGACTCCGAGATAGTATCCTTGTATGAATATCAAGTATGTGACTTGGTAATCCTTTCGGAAGGCGTGAATCCTCACGATTGCAAACGGATCTATATAGCAACAAGTTGTGGATGTTTACATCCATTGAAGTTTAAGTTGTCGAAAAGGTGTTTGCGACAAAGTTCAAAGAGTTGACTACGAAAAGATTTTGATCTTCCGTAGTGATACTTTCGTCTTTGCGGATAGTTCTAGAAAAAGTTACATATTCTGATATGTCAGTTGAATAACAAAACAACTTTCCTCTCAAGGAAGGCTGATTAAGGATGTGAACGTGACACAGTCTATGAGTTTTGTAAAATTCAAAAGGTTTCTAGAAAAGTATGCAAACTTCAATGGTTGAAATGAGCATAACGAAGTTGGAATCTTTACTTTAATGAAGCTATCAAAAGAGTTTGATTCCATCATGAATAGTGAAGATACTTGTAGAGTTACAAGAAATTAAGTGGGAGTGCTGAGACATATTTCTAATACTTTATGTAGATGACATATAGTTGATTGGAAAATATGTATTTTAAAGTTACACGGTTAAGATTTCATATTGATGAAAGGCTTAGGCTAAACATTATATTGGGCATCAATATATGAAGAGATGGATTGAGGAGCCTGATATGATTGAGCCGAAGTACATAAATGAAGTATTGAAGTAGTCAATATTAAAACGACAAGAAAGTGTTCTTGCTGCATGAAAAGAATTGAGCAATATCAAGTGTTTTGACACATGATGAGCAAAAATTGAGATTTCTAAGTCATGTGTTCCATGATATGTACACAACCAGATAAGTCCTATGCTATAAAGTGTTATACCAGGATAATTCATATGATGATTGGACAACAGTAGATAAGATCCTTAAGTAGTTTTAGAAAACCTAAGGATGTGTTTTCATATGCAGTAATGACAAATTATTCGTTGTAATATGTTACAATAATAGTCTTGTCATTTATCCAACTAAATCTATCTCAATTAAAAGATGTGTTGAAGGGTGGCACAATAGGCTGGAAGAAAGTTCCATGCTGGTTTTGAATGAATTTCAAAATTAAAGTATTGTGGTAAATACTACAACAAAGGCTAAGTATATAGCGTTGTGCTCACAAAAAAAAATGAGGCGTTGTGTTGACAACAAATAAGAAGAGTATTTTTGTGTCAAAGAGTTCTTTATTGAACTTGGTGAATTTCCAAGAATGCTGACACTATGAAGCAACATTTTCACAAATGTTGGTAACATTAGTTTAAGCCGAGGAATTAAGGTCTCACCGGTTGACCAAATATATACAAAGCCATCTCATTAGAGAATGAGTGATGCGTGTAGACGCTAAGACATGCAAATACAAACGGACCTGAACATGTCAGATCTTTTGATGGAGTTTACCACATGCAAAGCATAGTAATAACACTTGAATGCCATAGGTGTTAAATGCTTACTTATTGACTGGATTATTGACTCTAGTGCAAGTGGGAGACTGTTGGAAATATGCCCTAGAGGCAATAATAAAAATATTATTATCATATTTCTGTGTTCATGGTATATGTTTATTTTCCATGCTATAATTGTATTAACCGGAAACATAATACATGTGTGGTTGCATAACAACACTGCGTCCCTAGTAAGCCTCTACTAGACTAGCTCGTTAATTAATGATGGTTATGGTTTCCTAACCATGAACATGAGTTGTTAATTAATTAACGGGATCATGTCATTAGAAGAATGAAGTGATGGACAGACCCAACTAAGCATAACAATATTGATCGTTTCATTAAGTTTTATATTGTCATGCCTTTTATTGTCAAGTATCCTATTTCTTAGACCATGAGATCATGTTATTCCCGGGTACTGGAAGAATACTTTGGGGACATTAACCATCGCTTCGTGACAGAGTGATCATAAAGGTGTCTTACGGGTATCTCAAAAGTACTTGTTGAATTACATGAATCAAGACTGGGATTTGTCCCTCCGTGTTTCGGAGAGATATACTCTGGGCCCACTTGGTAGTGCACATTCGGTAAAGCTTGCAAGCACGTGACTAATGAGTTAGTCACAGAGAATGTTGTATTACAGAGCGAGTAAAGAGTACTTACCGGTAACGAGATTTAACTAGGTATAGTGATACCGATGATCAAATCTCGGGTAAGTAAAATATCGCGTGACAAAGGAAATTGTATACGGATTATAGTAGTCCACGACATAGTGGTTCAACCGATAAAGATCTTCGTTGAATGTGTGGGAGTCATTATGGATATCCTGGTCCCTCTAATGGTTATTGATCGGAGAGGTGTCTCGATCATGTCTGCACGTTCTCGAACCCGTAGGGTCACACACTTAACGTTCGGTAACGCTAGAGTAGCTCTGGGATAATTTTATTAATGGTGTCCGAATATTGTTCGGAGTCTCGGATGAGATCCTAGACATCACGAGGAGCTCCGGAAGAGTCCGGAGGTAAAGATTTATATATGGCAAGTTGATTTCAGGGTTCCGGAAAAAGTTCGAGATTTTTCCGGCAGAGTGTCGGAATGTTCTAGAAGGTTCCGGAGGGTCCCACCGTGGGGCCCACCTGTCCAGGACGACCAAGGGTGGCCCACTGGTCCATTTGACCAGCCCTCCTTGGTCCATGTGGTCAATCAATGGGCAGCCCTTAAATGGGGGGTTACCACTCTTGAAAGAGAGGGTTACTACCTTTTAAAGGAGAGGGGGTTACCACTCTTTAAAGAGGGGGTTACTACCTTGGGAATTAAGTGGCTGCAGCTCCCTTGCCTATATAAGAGAGGAGAGAGGCTCCCTTGCCGCATCTCCTCCTCCCTCCCGCGCACCGCTTGGCGAAGCCCTGCCCGCGGGAACTCTCCACCATATCCACCACCACGCCGTCGTGCTGCTGGAATCGATCCCACCTACTTCTCCCTCTAGCTTGCTGGATCAAGAAGAGGGAGACGTCATCGAACTGTACGTGTGCAAGCCTCCGGAGGAGCTGCTCGTTTGCGGTGCTGATCGGATCGAACATCGTCAACAACTTCACCGAGCTACGTTGAATTAAACGTTCAACGCGCGTGTTCTTCGAGGGTATGATGAACTACTCTCCCCATTACTAGCATCTTCTAGATAGGATCTTGAGTGTTGCTTCCGCATGTGAGAGATTTTTTTTTGTTTTCTATCGCGCAAACTCCTACATGGTGGTGGCGGCAGAAAGAGTGAACAAACGGCGAGGCATAAGAAAACCATGTTTTGCTCTGGTGTTCATCCTGTGTACGTTCTAGGGTGGCTCTACGGGAATAGCATGTTTTGGCAGACCGGGGTGAGGTGGCGGCTGTGGAGTGGTTGGGGGTGGGCTAGGCTGGCCGACAGACACGGCAGGCGAGGTGGATGCACTCGTGCGCAATGATTGCGACGCAGGTGGGCTGTCCGGCTCGGGATTGGTTGCGGCAGGCGAGGCAGATCCGAGCGGTGCGGATCCCGGCGAAGATGCTGCGGGGCCAGGTGGGTGTAGGAAACGGATCCCGGAGCTGATACGGGTGGGATCTGGTGTGGCAGCTGGGTCTGTGGGCTCGGGTGTGGCCGGCTGGGGTGAGTTATAGGGAAAAATAGCCTCGTCAAAAATAACGTGCCGGGACACGATGACTCGCCTAGAGGTAAGGTCAAAGCAGCGATATCCTTTGTGCTCTCTGGGATAGCCGATAAATACACAACGGGTGGATCTGGGTTGGAGTTTATGGTTGGTCGTGGCATAAAGGTTAGGGTAGCAGAGACACCCAAAGGTACGTAGGTGAGAATAGGAAGGATGGTGGCCATGTAAATGAAAGTGGGGCGTGGTGTGGTTTATGGTGCTTGAAGGACGGATGTTGAGGAGATGGTTGGCCGTGTGTAGGTGATGGCCCTTGACGTAGTTACCTGCGTCAAAAGAAATGGGTTAGGTTGAGACTCCAAGTGCAGAGTGTATAGTATAGGAAAGACAGTTTTCCCCACGAGGGGTGACTCGAGGGTTTAATATCGAACTCTCGGGGAACCAGTAGTGTAGGTTTTATCTTCTTATCCTTCTCTTGAGAACCTGCAAACAAAGTAAATTGTTTTGTGCCCTCAACCTCACCAAGTGGTTGTCAAGCACAAGGTGTGAGAATGATATGATAAAGGTAAATGCAAAACAGTAAATAAATATGCAATGATGGTAAATAAATATGCAAGGATGGTGGAAACAATGATAAATGATATTTTTGGGTTTTATAATGTGAATGCAAGATGTAAAAGTATTTTTGTATTTTCGGATTTAATAATGGCAGAAAATGTAAAATGGATAAAAGTTGTTGGAAAGGTGTTTCTTATGATTAAAAATGGACCGGGGTTCATGGTTTCACAAATGCACTCTCTCTTTAATAAAGTGGCAGACAATGGAACACTAGAATTGACATATGAGATTGCAACAAAAAGGTTTCATAACAAGTTACTAATTATATGGGCATCACGTCCTAACATAGAGATCTTTTGTTTATTAATCTCTCTTATACTCCACCAAGATGCGAACTAAATCATAACTCCTTAGTAATTAAGATAAATCAGAGCATAGCATTAAGTATCATGATATGAAGTTAAAATAAGAATATGCTAGATCTAGTCATGGAGTAGTGGCAATGGTCACACCCACATCTCCGGTAGCAAGGTATTTTTCTTTATCCCTAGTGAGGCAACAAAGTAAGGTAAAAACCCAAGTGGATCACGGAACTTTCTCTCATGTTCACCGCACTAGCCACTCCCCGTTACTCCAACTAATGCACACGTTCCCCCTCACACGCTCTCATACACATGCTTGATCATAACAAGTAAACAAGAACGGGGTACATAATATGCATGTACTTTCATAACTGAAACAAAACTATTGCAATCTCAAACATATATTAACTCATAAAAAGATCCACCACAAAGGTATTACATAGATGACCGTAATCATGTTCAGCAGCTCATACGGTACTAATTAGTGAAGCTCAAAGAGAGGAGAGATACATAAGTTACTTCCACAAACCCATAGTCCAGGGGAGGACTACTCCCTCTTCATCATGGAGACGGTGGAGAAGTCGTTGGAGGAGGTGGAGACCACACCGGCAGCGCCCCGCCGGAGTTTTCCCCCTCCAATCTGCAAATCCAGGTCTCTGTTTCGTGGTTTCTGTGTTTCTGTGGCGCTCCTTTCCGAAGTGCGTCGGGGACTATTTTTATAGTCGTTTTTAGGTCAAGACGGAGGCTCGGGAAAAAAGATCGACGGCAACGGAGCCACGAGGCCCCAGTTGATGGGTCCCACGCGGCCAAGGAATCTGGCCGCGTGGGCCCACTCAACTTGGCCCTCAGGTCTCCGCTTGTTCGCTTCCTTCGCTCCCATGCTTTGTTCCTTCCAAAAACTGATGCTCGTAAATTTCCAGGTCATTTGGACGTCGTTTGGGTCGCTGAAACATCAAAATATAGAAAATAGGGTTTTCTGCCTGTGCAGGGTTAATTTCAGAAAAATAGGAAACTATGAAATATTCCCAAAATCAATATAAAACAATGATATAACCCTTATATGATGCAAATATGATTGAAATATAAGTAATATAATGCAAAGTTCATGTATGCATTTTACATGCATCAGTAGGTCTTCGACCCAAAATGGTGGTGGGAGTTTGGCTTGAACAAGAAGAGTGTGGACTACGTCATTAGTGGTACGGAGCATGCGTTCGGCCTTGCCATTTTGTGGAGAGGTGTGAGGGCATGAAAAACGGAAGGAAACACCATTAGCCGCGAGAAAGGATCGGAGCTCATTGTTGAGAAATTCTCCACCGTTATCACATTGGACACATTGTATGATTTTGTTGAATTGTGTTTTAACGTAGGCAAAGAAGCGTTGGAGAGTGGAAGCAGTGTCGGATTTGTTACGTAAAGGAAAAGCCCATGAAAAATGTGAATAATCATCCAATATAATGAGATAATAAGAGTAACCAGAAAAACTAGGAATTGGGGATGTCCATAAATCATAATGTATGAGTTGAAAGGGAAAAGTGGTAAAATTAGAGGAAGTGGGAAAAGAAAGCCTAGGTTGTTTTCCTAATTGACATGCTTCACATATGGGAAATTTATTTCTAGCTGCATTACATCCATCGGGAAAGGAAGGTGAAATTCTTGCAAGGTTCGCATCATTTGGGTGGCCAAGCCGTCGGTGCCACAAATCTCGGGTGGTGGAGACCGTCAAAGCAGTGTTGGTGGAGTGGAGATCGCCGAAGAAGGGGTACAGGTCCCCGCTGCTACTGGAGCGCAGAAGGATAGTCCGAGTTGCGAGGTCCTTCACAGAGAAGCCATCAGGGTCAAACTCAGTAGAACAAGAATTATCTCGAGTAAACTTTCGGACAGAAATAAGGCTCATAATAACAGATGGAGAAACTAGGACATCATTAAGATGGAAGGGGCGAGGAGGTAGGGTAGTAGATCCGACAGAATAAATTGGCATCGTAGACCCATTGCCAACTACGATACTGCGAGAATTAATGTTTGTAGGGGAATGAGACGAGGTGAGATTACCCTGGTTGTTCGTGACATGCGTGGTTGCGCCAGAGTCCATGACCCACTCGGCGCCGGGATGGAAGCCGCTGACGTTGCTTGGTGCAGAGGTAAACATGGCGGAGTAGTCGAACGTGGGAGCCGGCGGCGGCGTGTACGGTGTTGGCAGGAGTGGTGCCGAGTTGGAGGACACCATGGGGTACGCCTGGTGGTGCTGGGCGGGGCCGATGACGTTTCGGCGTTGGGCGGCACCCAGGTGGTCTGATGGCCACCGCCGTAGTTCTGCGACTGCTGCTGAGGATGTCCGTAGCCAGGGTTCTAGCCGCCGCGCCCGCCATGGTCACCGCGCCCGCCGTAGTCGCCGCGCCCGTGGCCACGGCCGCGGCCACGTCCATTGTTGTTGCCGTAGCCCTACCCGTAGCCGTGTTGCCCGTAGTGGTTCTGACCGCCACCGCGGTTGTACTGCTGGCCGCCGCCGCGCCCCTGCTGGCCGTAGCCGTGCTGGACGCGGTCACCATTGCGAGGGCAGTTGCGCGCCATGTGCCCGGCTCGCCGCAGGTGTAGCAGGTGCCGTGGAAGCGATAGCCTGACGACCCGTTGCCGTTGCGGTGGTGTGCATAACTTGAGGGGTCGCCGCGGCCTTCAGCTTGAGTTTCTCTTCGGCGAGCTGGAGCCGAGATTGGGCCTGCGTGAAGGAGGGGAACGGCTTCATGGTCTCCAGAATTTCTTGTTGTACCTTGAAACAGTCGTCGAGGCCGGCGATGAGGCGCATGGTCAGCTTCTTGTCGGTGACGGGGGCACCGACGTCGCCGAGCTGATCGGTGATGCCCTTGAGTTTGCGGCAGTAGGAGACGACGTCCATGTCGCCTTGGCCGGCGTTGGTGAACTCCTTGTCGAGGTGGATCTCACGCCCCTCGGCGTTCTCCGTGAAGAAGTGCTTGAGAGCTTGCCAGGCGGTGTAGGCCGTGCCGTCGGCTTCGAGGATGACGTCCTGCAGCTGGTCGGAGATGGTGCCGTAGATCCAGAGGACGATGTCGACGTCGGCGGCGCGCCACTGGTCGTCAGCAAGGTGAGGAGAGGTCTCCTCCTCAACATGATCACGTGCGTTGTAGTTGGAGAGGACGAAGAGGAAGAGGTTGCGCCACTTGTGGTAGTTGCCGAGCGCTGCGTCGAGCTTGAAGTTGATGTGGCGAGTGATATCTACGCCATCGGTGGTGGGAGGGGAGGGAAGCAACTGAACGGAGGTGCTAGCGAGGTGCCCAGAGGTGGCGAGGGAAGCATCATCATCAGCCATTGGAAGAGGAGAAGATGGGAGGAAGAAGAAGGCTCTGATACCAAAATGAATTCTATCTTACTCGGCTTGTATTGATCATCGACAGAGTACATATTTATACAGGGAGGAGCTGCACACAAGTCGTGCAGTCGTGGGCAATGGCGTGCCGTATATATCGCTAGATCTAACTAATCTCTATTGACTAGGCTCGATGGTTACAGAGAGACGTTGTGTCAGCGTGTCAGCTACGGTTCAGTTACATACACTTCAACAAAATAGGCTGCACTGATGCAGCCCATACACACGACTACGTAGGGGGCGCCTAATATTTGGCCTACAAACTAGGAAGCTGTCATCTAACATGCATGCATGCAAAAAAAAACGCTGACATGTGTGAATGAGAAACAGCCATGTTTTGTATGCATGCACTAGAAGACAAAATTGCTGACATCATCACGTATTAAATGCGAAATTCGAAAATTTAAAATGTTTTGTAGCTCAACCCGTTTATCCGATTTATGATCCGTTTTCACCGTTGGACTAGTCGGGTCAAGATCTTCGAAACTAGATCCCATGTTGATATGTTTCGACGATATATTTTTTGGACCCAAAAGTTACCCACTCGTTAACACGTAAGTTACCCCGCTCTAGTGTGTAAGTTATCCATCCAAGTAACGATTAATTTTCGCTTCGAAACTATATTCCGTTTTTGGTTGTTCTTTTCGTTTTTTCCGTGTTTTGAAGTTACCACCTAATTTCATAAGTGAGTTACCACTTTGGGACGACAATTTATCGTGTACATGTGGATAAGTAACTAAAAGGCATGTGCAAGTCCATAAGTATTAAGGTGATAGCTTTGTCAATTTCATGATGACAACTATCCCCGTAAAACAGATAGATAACTCTATCATTAGTCGGTGGGTAACGATTATTAAGAGGGCATGATACTATATCGATTTTATGGTGGATAACTATAGCACGAATAAATGGACAATTCCATCCCATCAGTGAAGGGAAGCTAACTCTATGAGTACTGGGTGGGTAACTATATTATGAACACATGGGTAACTTTATCACTACTAGGTGGGTAACTCCATAAGTATTGAGTGGGTAACTAATATCGAGAAAGTATGGTAAGTACATTGATTTCGTGGTAGATAACTACACCATGAAACACATGGGTAACTTTATCAGCACTGGGTGGGTAACTTCCTCAGTATTGGGTGGTGACTATTACTGAGAGAGTATGGTAACTACATTGATTTCGTGGTGGATAACTATACCATGAAAACACATGGGTAACTTTATCAATATTGGGTGGGTAACTTTATCAGTATTGGGTGGTAACTATTACCGAGAGAGCAGGGTAACTATAACGATTTCGTGATGGATAAATACACATGGTAAATTTATCAGTATTGGGTGGTAACTCAATCAGTATTGGGTTGGTAACTATTATCGAGAGAGTAGGTAACTACAACGATTTCGTGGTGGGTAACTACATCAATACTGGATGGGTTGCAGTTGCAGAGAAAGTAGAGTAACTATATCAATTTAGTGGAGAAGAATATAAATCCTAAATTCTTTCTCTATTTTCAAGTGAGTAAAATAATTACAAAATTTCAAACAAAAAATATGGGTGAATCTATGAAAAGTTAAAATCATCCATGATTTTTACACTAAATTTTAGCCTATTTTATATGTCTAAAGAATACAAACAGTTTGAGTTTTTTAATTTCTAGAAAATGTCAAATTACTGACAAGTGGGACCCAACCTCCTTTGTTGTCTTCTTCCTCGGTAAATCAACGAGCTCGCTACCGGCGCTACCGCGCGCGCCACCTCCTGCTTCGCCCTCGCTCGAGCGGATAAGGCCAATATGCAGCGCATCGACCTACTCTTTCTCCTGGTCACTCTCCCGTTCTCTCTCTCTCGCTCTACTCTGTGTTCATCTTCGGTTGCCCCCGATCCACTACGGACATCGTCGTCGCGTGCTCGTCAGTACTGGGTAACTCCATCGGTACTGGGTGGGTAACTTTATCAGTACTGGGTTGGTAACTCCATCAGTACTAGATTGGTAACTCCATCAGTACTGGGTGGTTGATGCCCACAAGTATAGGGGATCGCTGAAATCTTCGTTGGGAAGTATTACCCAAATTTATAGTTCGACACGATGGGAACACAAGAATACCAATAAGACTTTGGCAATTGAGGCGTCACTCTCAACCACACCTGTATATCAATAAACTTGCAGCAGTGATAGTGATGGCAGTAGTATGATTCAAGTAGCAAATAGAACAGCAGTAGTGAACAATGGTTTCCCAGTTTTCGCCGGAAAAGTGAAAGTGTAACTCAGAGATTTAAAACGTAGGCATGAGGTGATAGCGGGGTGTTGCATGAATAATATTGATCATATAATAAGATATAAATAGCAATGGGACTTATCTCTAACTCTGATATATGTAGGTATGTGTTCCATAATTAGTTGTGCGTACTAACCAAGAGAATTTGCACAACATCTATTGTCCTACCTGCCCATTTCACCGGGGCCAACTTGGAACTACAGGTAATTAAGGTCTACCCTTTCGAATAGCCCGGAACAACGCATTAACACTTCATGAACACATAGAATCCTCAAACTAAAACATCTCCCCCTTGTTTTCCCTATACTGTCACTTTTAGGGTTCGCAGGTTCAACATAATAGCAGGTGATACACTTTGCAGATAAATACCAAACTCAATTATATGATGAAGCAAAATAAGTTCAGTACTGAAATCATGCCACTCGGGCCCTAGTAACAAGCATTAAGTATAGCATAAGTGCATCAACACAATACAAAAATATCCTCAAGATAAACCCCTAAGATCTCGAACAACGGGTATCATTACATGATCAATCTCATCCAATCCCCATCCACCTCACATGCCTACAGCGGACTACTCACACATGGTGATGGAGAGGGAGCTCATGGTCGATGGAGATGAAGGCGGTGAAGATGGCGGTGAAGACGGTCTCCGGATCCCTCCACCGGAGGAGAAATCCTGGAGCAATCTGTCTCCGAAAACGAAGATCGTGGTGGCGGCGGCGGTGTGTTTCGCGAAAGCTCTCCCCTCTTAGGGCACCCACTTTTTCGTATATATGAGGGGGTACGCGAAAAGCCGAAGGAGAGGCGGCGCCCGAGGCTCCAGTTAGGTGGGCCCACGCGGCCCAAGGATCTGGCCGCGTGGGGCCCCTCTTTTGGGCCTCCGGCGCTTCCTCGTGTCCATCCTTTGCACGTTGTCCTCCTTTTCCATAAAAAATGACGTGGTATTTTTCCCCGATTTAATTTCCTGCAAAAATAACCAGAAACGAGACTTTGCTAAAAACAGCGTCAGATTCAGCAGGTTTATTCAAATATGGGAAGATTCCGGAGCAAATTATGAAGCAAAGTGCTTGGAAAAGTAGATGCATTTTAGGTGCATCAACTCCCCCAAGCTTAGCTCGTTGTTTGTCCTCGAACAACTCAAACATAGTGCAGAAGCGATAAAAAGACTTTGACAAGAACTTTGCATTGCATATGTAACACCGTTTAATACCAACAAGTATTCAAAACATAATTTCCATAACAAATAACAAAATGCTAGCAAAGGTATATCTAATCAGTGTTAAAGCATTTATACATGTTGCAAGAGAAATATCATGAAGTGTCAATACTTGGATGAGTTTGCCCAACTGTAGAAATAAACAAAGGTTCTTGCATCGCTTTTAATTGAATCAAGACAAGATTTTTGAGATCTTTTGATTCTTTCTTTTATTGACTAATGAACTCATTGTGCTTACAACCTTGCTCTCAGTTTTATCAAACCATTTGGTGTTCCCAACTAGAGGTTGAAAGTCTCATGCCCCGTGAATACGAGTACCTACACCACGTGCTACTCAACTCGGGTCACTAGGCAAGTTCGAGTTTTTCAGTCATTGCAAGTAATAAAAGCGTCATCAAGAGCGTCAACTGGGTACCTCTTGTCCCAAGACATGGAACAAGCCCATGTCCAAACGACAAGACAAACAGACAATGAACAATCTCAGCACTCTTTTATTTACTATTTGTGTAGCTTTTTATTATGATGTGCATCACTGAATGTTCACTATGGTACGCTGTAAATTTCCACCATGAATGATGCATGGCTTAGGTTGGCGGCCCAGGCGTCTCTCTAGCCAATTATTCCTACTCCTCAAACTTACTAAGTTTCCACATTTATTTCGCACATGATAAGCATCCATAAACAAAGGTACATGATATCAACTAAATATAATTTAGTGCAATGTTGAAAGCTTTCCATGTGTCAGCACATTTAAGTTAACTCCCAACCACTAAGCTTGTCAAGCATATGACTTCATGTTTATCATTTGAAAAATTCTTTTATTCTTTGGTTGGCAAGTTTAGCAAGCACAATGGGATGCGTAGACCTTTGTTTAGAGCCACAATTACTCAACTCACATCCAAGTGTTGTCGCTACATATTATCTCACTTGCATCATAATATAACATACTAGAACACGGAGAAGATAAACATTTGCTACCACTTCCCTAGATGTTAAAGAAACTATGATGTGCGCACTTGCTGTTATTAAAAAGTCCACATAAGCACGGCAAAGGTGTCATACCTTTCATCCACTTCATGCACATCAACTCATCATTGTTGTTCTCCTCTCCCAATTTGAACTGCGCAATAAAAACTCAAATCTGCCATAAAATGTTACTGCATACAGTACTGTTTTTACCCTACCTAGACACCTCAGAAAAATCTCATAATTTACGGGTGTGTAGGTTATGAAAAGTTGCAGTAGTGGTTAAAATTTTAGCTCATTCGGAGTTACAGAGAAAATATGAAAAATAGAACAGTGAGCAGATTTCAGCAATTCCTGCACCTCCGTTTTCACTTTGGATTCAATAAAACGAAAATGTTTTTGTTCTTTTTAGTTTTAAGATGCATAAAGTAAATGTCCAGAAGTAACTAAACAAAAGAAACAAATGAAATCTTTTTGTGTTTTTGTGATTTTTAGAACAAGAAACTAAAACATAACAAGATAACAGTGATATAACACAATGAATGGAAAGGGAGAGAGGTACTCCCCCAAGCTTGCGATCAAGCTAGTATCCCGGGTAGTAGTTGTATCCACTTCCACCTCCAGGGAAGTAACCATATGGGTAGCCTTGCATTCCTGAGTCTTGGGGCTCCTCTCGAGGTTGGTAGCCTTGCATCCCTGGATCTTGTGGCTCCTCTTGAGGCGGCATCTCTTCCACAATCCATTTTCCGGTACTCCTGTCAAAAAGGTCAGCACGGGGGAGCCTAATGGGCACTCTTTGTCCATTAGTACTCAAATAGTTATACCAATAATGATCCCCATGCATCACACTTATATCCATACGGGTAGTCAAAGCAAAATCGAGTAAATTGGACTCTATCACAGGAGTACCCATGTTATCACCATAACCTCTTCATCTTTAATGTATTCATACACTAAAGTAGCAATAGCACCAGCATAAATAGGGGTTTGATCAGTAATATTTCTACTCACAGCCGTATGCAAGGATCTAGCAAGAATGACTCCCAAGTTATACCACATGTGGTGTTTTCTTTTGCACATTTAAGTAAATAAACCATTGGTCCCGTGCAAGCAGAATTGTTGTCTCTAGCAAGAAATCCTCTTGCAAGGAACAACGCAAAGTATCTCAAACTTGGGTGCTGTATATGAGTAAATTTACCCCTATTCAATCTATCATGAGAGTTAACAGAAATAGAGTGCCAAAATGCAACAAGCTCCTGGTTGGAGTCAGCACGGGTTTCATCCCAACTACCCCTGTTTTCCACACCAATAGCTTTGCAAAACTCCTCCAAAGACATAACAAGGCGCTCCCCCCTCATAGTAAATTTACAAACAAAGGTAGGAGTGGGTGCCTTACTCTTCTTACTGTGCTTGTAGATCTCAGGGCCCTCAAACCTGAATGTGGAGAGGAATTCTCGCGAGAGTTCCTCGTATGTACCTCGTGGATTTTGGGCAAACTCAAGCAAACCAGTTGCATTGGCGAAGGTGTCGAAGTCTTCTTTTATCCCCCACTGCTCAAGAACATGGGGGTCTTGCCATCTAGTTGTATGGATCTTCAGCTTCTCCCCACAAAAACTGCATCATCCTCCCAAAGATGGTTGTCATCATAATTAAGGGAGACTTTAGATGCTCTTCTCCTCGGTCTTGAGCTCATCCCAAGCAATGCCTTGCCTTTGTTCATCATGGTACCTTGCTGCCCATAAATAATATTCAACAAAAATTAAGATGTAGCACTCTAAAACAACATTGAGCCATCCATAACTAGTCTCCACATCAATATCATGCATCCATATCAACTAGAAAACTTAAATCCATGGATTTCTCAAGCATATTAGGTGACACCTAGTGCAGCAAAATACTTCATACATGAGGCACAAGAACAAAAAATAATTGGATGGGTGGAGGAGTCACATACCAAGGAGCAATCCCACCAAACAGATTTGAAAAATCTGCCCTAAACTTGGAGATCCAAGGATAGCAGGAAGAACGAGCTCGGGAAAATTTGGGAAAAATACCTGGAAGTGGTTTTCTGTCGAGGGGAAGGAGATGGGCACAGGACACTCACCTAACACCACCTGGGGACAAAGTTGGTGGGTCCCACGCGGCCAAGGAATCTGGCCGCGTGGGACACCCCATTTTGGTCCCTGGTGGCCTCCTGGTGTCCCACTTCTGGCAGATGGTCCCTCTGGTTAAATAACTTACCTCCAAATTTTTCTGGAATTTTCAGAGACAATTTTCTAAAGAGAATTTTTCAAACTTCATATTCTGGAATTTCTGAACTCTGAAATAATTATGATTATGCATATACTCTAAAATTCTAAGATAAATAAAATTAAAATGCAATACAAATTTTTATGGGAATCAAGTTTTCATCATTTCCACATTAGTAATGAGGTTGATCAAGTCTCATTAATAATATGCAAAAGATATAATACATGATTCTTATTTTATAGATATAAAGAAGAGTTTCAAGATACCTCATACTTGATTGGAATAGTTCCAATCATCAAGATAGCATATTTTGGTTCAGGAGGTGGTAGTGCAATTTCAAAGCTTCCAATCATAATAGTATTTCTTTGAATAGAATTCACACTCTTGTTTATCACTGTAACAGCATTCTTCTTGGGAAAATAGATAGTATGCTCATTTCCTTTTACATTAAATGTCACTTTGCTCTCAGTGCAATTTATCACAGCTCCTGCAGTGTTTAAAAAGGGTCTTCCAAGAATAATAGATAGATTATCATCCTCAGGCATTTCTAATATAACAAAGTCTGTAGGAATTAACACATTAGCAATAGAGATAGGAACATCCTCACATATACCTATAGGTTTAGCAGTTGATTTATCAGCCATTTGCAATGAAACTTCAGTTGGAACCAATTTGTTTAGGTTAAGTTTCTTATATAAAGAAAAAGGCATAACACTAACACCAGCTCCTAAATCACATAGTGCATATTTCACATAAGTTTCTTTAATACGACAAGGAATAGTCGGAATACCAGGATCTCCACGCTTTTCAGGCAATTTTCCTTCAAATGAATAATCAGCAAGCATAGCAGTAATTGCATCATTAGGTATCTTCCTTTTATTAGTGACAATATCTTTCATATATTTTGAGTATGGAGGAATTTTAATAGCATCAACAAGAGGAATTTGCAAACATAAATTTTTAATCAACTCAAAAATTTCTCAAACCTAGCATCATCCAAAGATTTCATTACCTCTTGGGGATATGGTATGGGTCTTTGTACCCATGGATCCCTCTCTTTACCTTTTTGTGGATTTGGATGATTCTTCTTTTTGTTCTTCTCAGTAGATGGTTGAGGGTCTTCCTTTTCAGGAGGTTCAGGTTCTGCAATATTTTCAACTTCATGTTGATCTTCTTCAGGTGGAGATGATTCCTCTTCTTCAACATTATCATCTTCGGTCTCAGCATCAGAAATAGAAATATCATTGTCTTGTTCTTGAGAATCATCAATGCCTTTGTTTCCATTGGGAGATTTTCCTGCAGAAGATTTCCTTTTGAGAGCCTCTTGCTCTTTTCTCTTGGGATGGTTTTCAGGATAGTCAGGGTCCTGAGTACTTGCACCACCTCTAGTACTAACCCCACAAACCTGTTTCTTCTCAATAAGATTTTCATACAATTGATTTTGAAGAGAAACCATTTGTTCAATTTGATTATTCATCATTTCACAGTGTTTAACAATTCTTCTAACTTCTCCCACACTAGCATTTATATTTTCACGAAGGAATTTAATTTTATGAGAGTTTTCCATCATATTCATTCTAATATCATGCTCTTCAGGTTTATTATGATAAGCAAAATCATTAACATATGATACATCAATAGGAGGTGTTACCTTTTCATTACCTTCCAAAGAGCTTATAGCATTGACTGGGATTGGAAAACATGGTCGATCAATAGGAAGTTTAACACCCATTTCAGATAATTCCTTAAGATGAGAGGTTTTAATTCCCTTCTCTTTCATATCCTTGGAGGCTCCCTTCATTGCCTCATTGTTTAATTCAAGAATACCTCCTTTCTTCTCTGGAAATATCTCTCTGTCATCTATTATTTCAATATTCCAATCTTCATAGTTTCTAGAGATAGTTTCCAATAACTCAATTGCTTCATCAACGGTCCTTTCCCTGAAAACACTACCTGCAATACTATCAAGATAGCCTCTTGTATTTTCAGTTAGTCCATTGTAAAATATATCAAGTATTTCATTATTCTTGAAGCCATGGGTAGGACATTTCCTAACCATCTTACTGTACCTCCCCCAAGCTTGGGGTAAATCCTCCTTCTCTGTTTGTGAAAAGTTGCTAATCTCAATAGTTAAACCATGAATCTTATCAGCAGGGAAATATTTATTATAAAATACCTGCAAGCATTCCTCCTTGCTAGTAATACATCCAGGTTCTAAACGATTATACCAAGTTTTAGCATTTCCTCCCAAAGTAAAAGGAAACAACTTTAAGAAATAATAGCGTTGGTGGATTTCATCTTTACCAAATAACACAGATAAATCATGCAAATCAGCAATGTGTTCAAAAGGGAACTCATTGTCTCTCCCATAAAACTTATACTTCTCAGCTTTTTCAATTATTTCAGGATCAACACTAAACTCATAATCTTTGTCTTTAATTTTAATAGCTGGAGCATTCATTTTCTCAGTAACAGGGAAATAATCATCAAGAGGAGAATTTTTATAGATATCAAGTTTATCCAATTTATCAAAATTCGAATCCATAAAAGCCATAGTAAATGCATCCTCTTCCTCAGAAGAAGTTTCATGTTCATCATCACAATATTCATTATCTTCTAATTCAGACTCAACATTTTCAATAATAGAAGATTCAGGAGTTTCAGGTGTTTCAGTTATCTCAGATGTTTCAGGAGTTTCAGGTGTCACTTCATTGTCTATGCTACCACATATTAAATCATTTTCAGTACTAGTAGACATCTTAGACAATGGTGAACTATTCAAAACTTTTTCTTTTTCTTAGGAACAACAGCAGAAGCAGCATTAGGTGAAAAGTTTGGCCTACTTAGCAAGTCCGTACCTCTACGAGTAGTTGAAGGCCTCACTTCCTTCGGAGTAATCTTTTCCTTTCCCATGGTTAGGAAAAAGCAAATGCAGCAAATAAATGATAACAAGTTGTCTTACCAATAAAGCTAGGTTCCCCGGCAACGGCGCCAGAAAATGTCTTGATGCCCACAAGTATAGGGGATCGCTGAAATCTTCGTTGGGAAGTATTACCCAAATTTATAGTTCGACACGATGGGAACACAAGAATACCAATAAGACTTTGGCAATTGAGGCGTCACTCTCAACCACACCTGTATATCAATAAACTTGCAGCAGTGATAGTGATGGCAGTAGTATGATTCAAGTAGCAAATAGAACAGCAGTAGTGAACAAGGGTTTCCCAGTTTTCACCGGAAAAGTGAAAGTGTAACTCAGAGATTTAAAACGTAGGCATGAGGTGATAGCGGGGTGTTGCATGAATAAGATTGATCATATAATAAGATATAAATAGCAATGGGACTTATCTCTAACTCTGATATATGTAGGTATGTGTTCCATAATTAGTTGTGCGTACTAACCAAGAGAATTTGCACAACATCTATTGTCCTACCTGCCCATTTCACCGGGGCCAACTTGGAACTACAGGTAATTAAGGTCTACCCTTTCGAATAGCCCGGAACAACGCATTAACACTTCATGAACACATAGAATCCTCAAACTAAAACATCTCCCCCTTGTTTTCCCTATACTGTCACTTTTAGGGTTCGCAGGTTCAACATAATAGCAGGTGATACACTTTGCAGATAAATACCAAACTCAATTATATGATGAAGCAAAATAAGTTCAGTACTGAAATCATGCCACTCGGGCCCTAGTACAAGCATTAAGTATAGCATAAGTGCATCAACACAATACAAAAATATCCTCAAGATAAACCCCTAAGATCTCGAACAACGGGTATCATTACATGATCAATCTCATCCAATCCCCATCCACCTCACATGCCTACAGCGGACTACTCACACATGGTGATGGAGAGGGAGCTCATGGTCGATGGAGATGAAGGCGGTGAAGATGGCGGTGAAGACGGTCTCCGGATCCCTCCACCGGAGGAGAAATCCTGGAGCAATCTGCCTCCGAAAACGAAGATCGTGGTGGCGGCGGCGGTGTGTTTCGCGAAAGCTCTCCCCCTCTTAGGGCACCCACTTTTTCGTATATATGAGGGGGTACGCGAAAAGCCGAAGGAGAGGCGGCGCCCGAGGCTCCAGTTAGGTGGGCCCACGCGGCCCAAGGATCTGGCCGCGTGGGGCCCGCTCTTTTGGGCCTCCGGCGCTTCCTCGTGTCCATCCTTTGCACGTTGTCCTCCTTTTCCATAAAAAATGACGTGGTATTTTTCCCCGATTTAATTTCCTCCAAAAATAACCAGAAACAAGACTTTGCTAAAAACAGCGTCAGATTCAGCAGGTTTATTCAAATATGGGAAGATTCCGGAGCAAATTATGAAGCAAAGTGCTTGGAAAAGTAGATGCATTTTAGGTGCATCAGTGGTTCACTTTATTACTACTAGGTTGGTAATTTTATCAGTACAGGGTGGGTAACTCTATCAGTACTGGGTGGGTAACTATTACTTACAGAGTAGGGTAACTACATCTATTTCACGGTGATAACTAAATCATAAACACACGGGTAACTCCATTGTAATTGGGTGGGTAACTGTTACGTAGAGACTAGGGTAACTTATCGATTTCGTAGTGATAATTATATGATGAGAATCGAATAAATCTCGGTACTAGGTGGGTAACTATTACCTAGAGAGCGGAGTAACTATCGTTACCACCATGGTAAGTCGAAATGTACTATTGTGGTAAATATTTTGTAGACAATCCGATAACTTTACGGTGTTAACTCGGCTGACTACTCTTCTCCCCTACTATCTCCCCTTCGCCACCCAATGCCACCACTTACCACCCTGCGTCGTGGAGTCGGCAACGATGAGATTTGAGCGAGTCGGCTGTGACCAAAGCATTTAACGGCGGGGGATGCGAGGTGCGGTCAGCACCGACGACGAGTTGTTGGCAGCGGAGGCAGGCGTTCGCGGCGGGGGGATGGAGGTGGTGCGGTGGTGTCGGCTGATGACGTGAAACACACGTTCGTTGGGAGACCCCAAGAGGAAGGTATGAAGCAGTGCAGCAGCAAGTTTTCCCTCAGTAAGAAACCAAGGTTGTCAGATCCAGGAGGAGTAGGAGCACTTCAGAAGGTTGTTGGTGGCGCCGTTGCTCGATCACCAACGTGGAACCTGCACACAACACAATCAAACTACTTTGCCCCAACGAAACAGGAAGGTTGTCAATCTTCCCGGCTTGCTGTAACAAAGGATTAAACGTATGGTGTGGAAAATAGTATTTAATTGCAGGAAGTAAAAGAGAACAATTATTTGCAGTTGGTGGTTTTATCAGTGTAAAAGAATGGACCGGGGTCCACAGTTCACTAGTGGTGTCTCTCCATAAAGATAAATAACATGTTGGGTAAACAAATTACAGCTGGGCAATTGATAAAATAGTGAGCGCATGACAATGCATATAAATGACAAGATGACTACCATGATATTTAATTGGGCATTACGACAAGATACATAGACCGTTATCCAACCGCATCTATGACTAATAATCCACCGTCAAGTTAACATTCGTGTCCCCCGTTGGTATTAAGTTGCAAGCAACGGATAATCGCATTAAGTAATGTGTGTAATGTAAACAAATACATATGACCGTAGACATAGCATTGTTATGTTATCCCTAGTGGCAACAGCACATCCACAACCTTAGACGTTGTTGTCACTCGTCCAGATTACTGGAGGCATGAACCCACTATCTAGCATAAATACCCCCTCTTGGAGTTACAAGCATCTACTTGGCCAAAGTATCTACTAGTAACGGAGAGCATGCAAGATCATAAATAACATGTAACATAGATTAATAATCAACTTGATCATAGTATTAAATATTCATCGGATCCCAGCAAACACAACATGTAGCATTACAATAAGATGATCTTGATCATGTTAGGTAGCTCACAAGATCTAAACATGATAGCATAAAGTGGAGAGACAACCATCTAGCTACTGCTATGGACCCGTATTCCAAGGATGAACTACTCACGCATCACTCCGGAGGCACGCATGGCGATGTAGAGCCCTCCGGTGATGATTCCCCTCTCCGGCAGGGTGCCGGGAAGAGCTTCAGAACCCTCCCGATCTAGGGTTGACGACGGCGGCGCCTCTGAAACTTTTCGTGGAATATGACTCGGGTATTTAGGGTTTTCCATACGGGAGGAATAAATAGGCGGAAGGGCGGCGTCGGAGGCCACCCGAGGGGCCCACACCACCCCTCGGCAGGGCAGGAGGTGGGGCCACGCCGAGCCCAGGTGTGGCCGCCTCCTGGCGCTTCTCCGTCTCTTCTTTGGACTCTGTGGACGTGTCGGTGAAATAGGGACCTCCGTTGATTTTCGTCCAATTCCGAGAATATTTCCTTAACAGCTTTTCTGAAATACAAAAACAGCAGAAAACAGGAACTGGCACTGTGGCATCTTGTTAATAGGTTAGTCCCAGAAAATGTATAAAAATGATATGAAGTGTACGTAAAACATGTAACAATTGGTATAATATCAACATGGAACATCAAAAATTATAGATACGTTTGAGACGTATCAGCATCCCCAAGCTTAGTTCCTACTCGTTCTCGAGTAGGTAAACGATAAAACAAAATAATTTTTGAAGTGACATGCTACCATCATAATCTTGATCAAATATTATTGTAAGGCACATGTAAATGAATGAAGTGATCCAAGTCAATGGTCTATAGTTTGCTACCAAATAGATAATGAGTTAATAACTGAATCATACAAGCAAAACTTTTCATAAATAGTACTTTGGAGACATTGCATCCACAGGTTTACATAAGAGTTAACTCAAAAAGCAATAGATTCTAGTAAAAGGTATTTAACCAACACAAAGGAAGATTTAATTTTCAGCGTTTGCTTCAACTTTTAACATATTTATCTCATGGATATTGTCAACACAAAGTAATATAATAAATCCAATATGTAGCATATAACAATTGTTGTACCAAAGTTGACACTAGTGTTTGCTTGTGGAAGATACAAAGAAGTAGGAAAACTGACTCAACATAAAAGTAAAAGAAAGGCCCTTTCGCAGAGGGAAGCAGAGATTAAATCATGTGCTAGAGCTTTTTAGTTTTTGAAATCATATAGAGAGTAAAAAATAAGTTTTGAGAGGTGTATGTTAATTGGTCAACGAATCAGTAGTGGAAAGTACAATATGACCCCGACCAAACAGACTTTTAAGAGCGGCTCCCATGAAGGACGTTATTTCTACCAGCAAGGCAGATCATCCCTCTTTTTCTCTTTGGTTTACACATGCAGATGTTTCACTGAGTATTCAGTTGACAAAATGTGAAGAGATTAAGCGGTTAAAGTTGTAATTAATTGGGACTGGGCACCCCGTTGCCAGCTCTTTTTGCAAAATTAATCGATAAGCGGATGTATATGCCGCTAGTCTGAAGGTAAAGTCTGCTTGACAAGTGACATAAAGACATCCACCACGTCCTCATGAGCTTGGTAAACATTGACACGAAAAGGAGTAGTAACAATTTTGAATAGTTTAAAGGTAGCACATAAAAAATTTACTTGGAGTGGCAAGGAAATACCACATATAGGTAGTTGTGGTGGACACAGATGGCATGGATTTTGGCTCAAGGATTTGGATGCACGAGAAGCATTCCCTCTCAGTACAGAGTTTAGGCTAGCAAGGTTATTTAAGCAAACAAGACTATCAACCGGTACACCAAGTTTTATATGACCAACATATTGCAAAAATTATAAGACTCCACACTGTCTTCCTTGTTAACCAAACCCTTTTACTAGAAAATATCTAGACCTTAGAGATACCACTCATGCAAACCAAATTTCAACAAGCTTTACGGTAGTTCTTCACTAATGGGCTTAACTTACATGATGCAAAAGTTTAATCATGACCTACTTGTTAATTCAAAACAATTGACAAGTATCAAATTATCCAAGTTAGTGATCTACAAGAGTATGTAAGTCTTTTCCATTATACCATTTAGCACATGCAACATTTTCTGTTCCAACCAAACACCAATCAATTTATTTCAATAACTCTCCAAACAAGTATAAGTGAAGTAAGAGAGTACTTTCTTTAAAAGAACTAATAGCTCTGACAAGACATACATGAAAACAAGAGCTAAAAATTAACAACGCTAGATATGAATACTCAACAAGTATAAGTGAAGATTAGGATTATTCTAATGAAAAGGCGGAGCGTGTCTCTCTCCCAATCAAGAATGCTAAGATCCAATCAAGTTGATATCAGAAAATAAAAATAACATACTGAAAATAAAAGCACACAGACGCTCCAAGAACAGCACATATGATGTGAAAGAATTAAAATATAGTTTCACTAGAGATGACCTAATAATTTTGACGATGAAGAAGGGGATGCCTTGGGCATCCCCAAGCTTAGACGCTTGAGTCTTCTTGAAATATGCTGGGGAGATCCATGGGAGCCTCCTCAAGCTTAAGCTCTTTACTCTTCTTGATCCTATTATATCACTCTTCTCTCTTGACCCTTGAAAACTTCCGCCACACCAAACTCAAAGTAAATCTTATTAGAGGGTTAGTGCATCAAACAAAAACTCACATGTTGACGGGGATATACCTCTCGGTTACCCTACCATGAGGGTACCTGGTGCACGTATCGACTAAGGCCCAGCTATCAAGAGCCTACATGAAGCCCATAACGGAAGGCCCAAGAAGATGGAGTATCCTCCAAGATTAGGCATAGGCATAGTCGGTTTAGACTTTCCTTACATGTAATCTGAGTCGGTTGCGAACTCCCGAGACCCAGCCTATTATATAAAGGCTGGAGGGCCGCCGACCCAGGACACGCAACACTTGAACCACCAAAACCCTAGCGAGATCGACATCTCGCCGGGACTCCATTGTAGCTCGCATATACTCTCAGATCAATACCAGACAAGCAGGAAGTAGGGTGTTACTCTCTGGAGGCCTGAACCTGGGTAAATCCTTGCTTTTGCTTGTCAGCCGACGAAACTACCAGCTCTACCACGTTCTCTCCCTCGTAATCTCAACCCTAGGTCCTTAACCATGGGATTTTGATGTTTAACCCTCGTCAATTGGCGCCGTCTTGGGAAAGAATAGTGCTGGACTCGCGGTTTCGCCGTTCCTTCGGAAACGGTAACTCGCGATCGCATCTGCGAACGGCAACTCGCCGACTGCATCGACAAACCACAACTCGACGATTCAGTCGACATACGGCAACTCGCCGACTCGCTCAAAAATTGGCAGCCCGCCAACTTCACCAACAAAAGGCCATTTGCTCCGCACTCGCCAGAAGCCCGAGAGAGACGTTTGCTGGTCTTGAGTCAGGTTTGGATTTAACTGTTGGAGCATTCAATTTTTTCGTAAATAAGTTTGGTACGCAGGACATGACAGATCTGCAACAACTCGCGACTGCCGCAACCGAGGCTCTAGTTAGGTGGGCCCACGCGGCCCAAGGATCTGGCCACGTGGGGCCCGCTCTTTTGGGCCTCCGGCGCTTCCTCGTGTCCATCCTTTGCACGTTGTCCTCCTTTTCCATAAAAAATGACGTGGTATTTTTCCCCGATTTAATTTCCTGCAAAAATAACCAGAAACGAGACTTTGCTAAAAACAGCGTCAGATTCAGCAGGTTTATTCAAATATGGGAAGATTCCGGAGCAAATTATGAAGCAAAGTGCTTGGAAAAGTAGATGCATTTTAGGTGCATCACTCCCCCAAGCTTAGCTCGTTGTTTGTCCTCGAACAACTCAAACATAGTGCAGAAGCGATAAAAAGACTTTGACAAGAACTTTGCATTGCATATGTAACACCGTTTAATACCAACAAGTATTCAAACATAATTTCCATAACAAATAACAAAATGCTAGCAAAGGTATATCTAATCAGTGTTAAAGCATTTATACATGTTGCAAGAGAAATATCATGAAGTGTCAATACTTGGATGAGTTTGCCCAACTGTAGAAATAAACAAAGGTTCTTGCATCGCTTTTAATTGAATCAAGACAAGATTTTTGAGATCTTTTGATTCTTTCTTTTATTGACTAATGAACTCATTGTGCTTACAACCTTGCTCTCAGTTTTATCAAACCATTTGTGTTATGTTCCCAACTAGAGGTTGAAAGTCTCATGCCCCGTGAATACGAGTACCTACACCACGTGCTACTCAACTGGTCACTAGGCAAGTTCGAGTTTTTCAGTCATTGCAAGTAATAAAAGCGTCATCAAGAGCGTCAACTGGGGTACCTCTTGTCCCAAGACATGGAACAAGCCCATGTCCAAACAAGACAAACAGACAATGAACAATCTCAGCACTCTTTTATTTACTATTTGTGTAGCTTTTTATTATGATGTGCATCACTGAATGTTCACTATGGTACGCTGTAAATTTCCACCATGAATGATGCATGGCTTAGGTTGGCGGCCCAGGCGTCTCTCTAGCCAATTATTCTACTCCTCAAACTTACTAAGTTTCCACATTTATTTCGCAATGATAAGCATCCATAAACAAAGGTACATGATATCAACTAAATATAATTTAGTGCAATGTTGAAAGCTTTCCATGTGTCAGCACATTTAAGTTAACTCCCAACCACTAAGCTTGTCAAGCATATGACTTCATGTTTATCATTTGAAAAATTCTTTTATTCTTTGGTTGGCAAGTTTAGCAAGCACAATGGGATGCGTAGACCTTTGTTTAGAGCCACAATTACTCAACTCACATCCAAGTGTTGTCGCTACATATTATCTCACTTGCATCATAATATAACATACTAGAACACGGAGAAGATAAACATTTGCTACCACTTCCCTAGATGTTAAAGAAACTATGATGTGCGCACTTGCTGTTATTAAAAAGTCCACATAAGCACGGCAAAGGTGTCATACCTTTCATCCACTTCATGCACATCAACTCATCATTGTTGTTCTCCTCTCCCAATTTGAACTGCGCAATAAAAACTCAAATCTGCCATAAAATGTTACTGCATACAGTACTGTTTTTACCCTACCTAGACCTCAGAAAAATCTCATAATTTACGGGTGTGTAGGTTATGAAAAGTTGCAGTAGTGGTTAAAATTTTAGCTCATTCGGAGTTACAGAGAAAATATGAAAAATAGAACAGTGAGCAGATTTCAGCAATTCCTGCACCTCCGTTTTCACTTTGGATTCAATAAAACGAAAATGTTTTTGTTCTTTTTAGTTTTAAGATGCATAAAGTAAATGTCCAGAAGTAACTAAACAAAAGAAACAAATGAAATCTTTTTGTGTTTTTGTGATTTTTAGAACAAGAAACTAAAACATAACAAGATAACAGTGATATAACACAATGAATGGAAAGGGAGAGAGGTACTCCCCCAAGCTTGCGATCAAGCTAGTATCCCGGGTAGTAGTTGTATCCACTTCCACCTCCAGGGAAGTAACCATATGGGTAGCCTTGCATTCCTGAGTCTTGGGGCTCCTCTGAGGTTGGTAGCCTTGCATCCCTGGATCTTGTGGCTCCTCTTGAGGCGGCATCTCTTCCACAATCCATTTTCCGGTACTCCTGTCAAAAAGGTCAGCACGGGGGAGCCTAATGGGCACTCTTTGTCCATTAGTACTCAAATAGTTATACCAATAATGATCCCCATGCATCACACTTATATCCATACGGGTAGTCAAAGCAAAATCGAGTAAATTGGACTCATCACAGGAGTACCCATGTTATCACCATAACCTCTTTCATCTTTAATGTATTCATACACTAAAGTAGCAATAGCACCAGCATAAATAGGGGTTTGATCAGTAATATTTCTACTCACAGCCGTATGCAAGGATCTAGCAAGAATGACTCCCAAGTTATACCACATGTGGTGTTTTCTTTTGCACATTTAAGTAAATAAACCATTGGTCCCGTGCAAGCAGAATTGTTGTCTCTAGCAAGAAATCCTCTTGCAAGGAACAACGCAAAGTATCTCAAACTTGGGTGCTGTATATGAGTAAATTTACCCCTATTCAATCTATCATGAGAGTTAACAGAAATAGAGTGCCAAAATGCAACAAGCTCCTGGTTGGAGTCAGCACGGGTTTCATCCCAACTACCCCTGTTTTCCACACCAATAGCTTTGCAAAACTCCTCCAAAGACATAACAAGGCGCTCCCCCCTCATAGTAAATTTACAAACAAAGGTAGGAGTGGGTGCCTTACTCTTCTTACTGTGCTTGTAGATCTCAGGGCCCTCAAACCTGAATGTGGAGAGGAATTCTCGCGAGAGTTCCTCGTATGTACCTCGTGGATTTTGGGCAAACTCAAGCAAACCAGTTGCATTGGCGAAGGTGTCGAAGTCTTCTTTTATCCCCCACTGCTCAAGAACATGGGGTCTTGCCATCTAGTTGTATGGATCTTCAGCTTCTCCCCCACAAAAACTGCATCATCCTCCCAAAGATGGTTGTCATCATAATTAAGGGAGACTTTAGATGCTCTTCTCCTCGGTCTTGAGCTCATCCCAAGCAATGCCTTGCCTTTGTTCATCATGGTACCTTGCTGCCCATAAATAATATTCAACAAAAATTAAGATGTAGCACTCTAAAACAACATTGAGCCATCCATAACTAGTCTCCACATCAATATCATGCATCCATATCAACTAGAAAACTTAAATCCATGGATTTCTCAAGCATATTAGGTGACACCTAGTGCAGCAAAATACTTCATACATGAGGCACAAGAACAAAAAATAATTGGATGGGTGGAGGAGTCACATACCAAGGAGCAATCCCACCAAACAGATTTGAAAAATCTGCCCTAAACTTGGAGATCCAAGGATAGCAGGAAGAACGAGCTCGGGAAAATTTGGGAAAAATACCTGGAAGTGGTTTTCTGTCGAGGGGAAGGAGATGGGCACAGGACACTCACCTAACACCACCTGGGGACAAAGTTGGTGGGTCCCACGCGGCCAAGGAATCTGGCCGCGTGGGACACCCCATTTTGGTCCCTGGTGGCCTCCTGGTGTCCCACTTCTGGCAGATGGTCCCTCTGGTTAAATAACTTACCTCCAAATTTTTCTGGAATTTTCAGAGACAATTTTCTAAAGAGAATTTTTCAAACTTCATATTCTGGAATTTCTGAACTCTGAAATAATTATGATTATGCATATACTCTAAAATTCTAAGATAAATAAAATTAAAATGCAATACAAATTTTTATGGGAATCAAGTTTTCATCATTTCCACATTAGTAATGAGGTTGATCAAGTCTCATTAATAATATGCAAAAGATATAATACATGATTCTTATTTTATAGATATAAAGAAGAGTTTCAAGATACCTCATATTTGATTGGAATAGTTCCAATCATCAAGGTAGCATATTTTGGTTCAGGAGGTGGTAGTGCAATTTCAAAGCTTCCAATCATAATAGTATTTCTTTGAATAGAATTCACACTCTTGTTTATCACTGTAACAGATTCTTCTTGGGAAAATAGATAGTATGCTCATTTCCTTTACATTAAATGTCACTTTGCTCTCAGTGCAATTTATCACAGCTCCTGCAGTGTTTAAAAAGGGTCTTCCAAGAATAATAGATAGATTATCATCCTCAGGCATTTCTAATATAACAAAGTCTGTAGGAATTAACACATTAGCAATAGAGATAGGAACATCCTCACATATACCTATAGGTTAGCAGTTGATTTATCAGCCATTTGCAATGAAACTTCAGTTGGAACCAATTTGTTTAGGTTAAGTTTCTTATATAAAGAAAAAGGCATAACACTAACACCAGCTCCTAAATCACATAGTGCATATTTCACATAAGTTTCTTTAATACGACAAGGAATAGTCGGAATACCAGGATCTCCACGCTTTTCAGGCAATTTTCCTTCAAATGAATAATCAGCAAGCATAGCAGTAATTGCATCATTAGGTATCTTCCTTTTATTAGTGACAATATCTTTCATATATTTTGAGTATGGAGGAATTTTAATAGCATCAACAAGAGGAATTTGCAAACATAAATTTTTAATCAACTCAAAAATTTCTCAAACCTAGCATCATCCAAAGATTTCATTACCTCTTGGGGATATGGTATGGGTCTTTGTACCCATGGATCCCTCTCTTTACCTTTTTGTGGATTTGGATGATTCTTCTTTTTGTTCTTCTCAGTAGATGGTTGAGGGTCTTCCTTTTCAGGAGGTTCAGGTTCTGCAATATTTTCAACTTCATGTTGATCTTCTTCAGGTGGAGATGATTCCTCTTCTTCAACATTATCATCTTCGGTCTCAGCATCAGAAATAGAAATATCATTGTCTTGTTCTTGAGAATCATCAATGCCTTTGTTTCCATTGGGAGATTTTCCTGCAGAAGATTTCCTTTTGAGAGCCTCTTGCTCTTTTCTCTTGGGATGGTTTTCAGGATAGTCAGGGTCCTGAGTACTTGCACCACCTCTAGTACTAACCCCACAAACCTGTTTCTTCTCAATAAGATTTTCATACAATTGATTTTGAAGAGAAACCATTTGTTCAATTTGATTATTCATCATTTCACAGTGTTTAACAATTCTTCTAACTTCTCCCACACTAGCATTTATATTTTCACGAAGGAATTTAATTTTATGAGAGTTTTCCATCATATTCATTCTAATATCATGCTCTTCAGGTTTATTATGATAAGCAAAATCATTAACATATGATACATCAATAGGAGGTGTTACCTTTTCATTACCTTCCAAAGAGCTTATAGCATTGACTGGGATTGGAAAAATGGTCGATCAATAGGAAGTTTAACACCCATTTCAGATAATTCCTTAAGATGAGAGGTTTTAATTCCCTTTCTTTCATATCCTTGGAGGCTCCCTTCATTGCCTCATTGTTTAATTCAAGAATACCTCCTTTCTTCTCTGGAAATATCTCTCTGTCATCTATTATTTCAATATTCCAATCTTCATAGTTTCTAGAGATAGTTTCCAATAACTCAATTGCTTCATCAACGGTCCTTTCCCTGAAAACACTACCTGCAATACTATCAAGATAGCCTCTTGTATTTTCAGTTAGTCCATTGTAAAATATATCAAGTATTTCATTATTCTTGAAGCCATGGGTAGGACATTTCCTAACCATCTTACTGTACCTCCCCCAAGCTTGGGGTAAATCCTCCTTCTCTGTTTGTGAAAAGTTGCTAATCTCAATAGTTAAACCATGAATCTTATCAGCAGGGAAATATTTATTATAAAATACCTGCAAGCATTCCTCCTTGCTAGTAATACATCCAGGTTCTAAACGATTATACCAAGTTTTAGCATTTCCTCCCAAAGTAAAAGGAAACAACTTTAAGAAATAATAGCGTTGGTGGATTTCATCTTTACCAAATAACACAGATAAATCATGCAAATCAGCAATGTGTTCAAAAGGGAACTCATTGTCTCTCCCATAAAACTTATACTTCTCAGCTTTTTCAATTATTTCAGGATCAACACTAAACTCATAATCTTTGTCTTTAATTTTAATAGCTGGAGCATTCATTTTCTCAGTAACAGGGAAATAACATCAAGAGGAGAATTTTTATAGATATCAAGTTTATCCAATTTATCAAAATTCGAATCCATAAAAGCCATAGTAAATGCATCCTCTTCCTCAGAAGAAGTTTCATGTTCATCATCACAATATTCATTATCTTCTAATTCAGACTCAACATTTTCAATAATAGAAGATTCAGAGTTTCAGGTGTTTCAGTTATCTCAGATGTTTCAGGTTTCAGGTGTCACTCTCATTGTCTATGCTACCACATATTAAATCATTTTCAGTACTAGTAGACATCTTAGACAATGGTGAACTATTCAAAACTTTTTTTTTTCTTAGGAACAAGCAGAAGCACATTAGGTGAAAAGTTTGGCCTACTTAGCAATCGTACCTCTACGAGTAGTTGAAGGCCTCACTTCCTTCGGAGTAATCTTTTCCTTTCCCATGTTAGGAAAAAGCAAATGCAGCAAATAAATGATAACAAGTTGTCTTACCAATAAAGCTAGGTTCCCCGGCAACGGCGCCAGAAAATGTCTTGATGCCCACAAGTATAGGGGATCGCTGAAATCTTCGTTGGGAAGTATTACCCAAATTTATAGTTCGACACGATGGGAACACAAGAATACCAATAAGACTTTGGCAATTGAGGCGTCACTCTCAACCACACCTGTATATCAATAAACTTGCAGCAGTGATAGTGATGGCAGTAGTATGATTCAAGTAGCAAATAGAACAGCAGTAGTGAACAAGGGTTTCCCAGTTTTCACCGGAAAAGTGAAAGTGTAACTCAGAGATTTAAAACGTAGGCATGAGGTGATAGCGGGGTGTTGCATGAATAAGATTGATCATAATAAGATATATAGCAATGGGACTTATCTCTAACTCTGATATATGTAGGTATGTGTTCCATAATTAGTTGTGCGTACTAACCAAGAGAATTTGCACAACATCTATTGTCCTACCTGCCCATTTCACCGGGGCCAACTTGGAACTACAGGTAATTAAGGTCTACCCTTTCGAATAGCCCGGAACAACGCATTAACACTTCATGAACACATAGAATCCTCAAACTAAAACATCTCCCCCTTGTTTTCCCTATACTGTCACTTTTAGGGTTCGCAGGTTCAACATAATAGCAGGTGATACACTTTGCAGATAAATACCAAACTCAATTATATGATGAAGCAAAATAAGTTCAGTACTGAAATCATGCCACTCGGGCCCTAGTACAAGCATTAAGTATAGCATAAGTGCATCAACACAATACAAAAATATCCTCAAGATAAACCCCTAAGATCTCGAACAACGGGTATCATTACATGATCAATCTCATCCAATCCCCATCCACCTCACATGCCTACAGCGGACTACTCACACATGGTGATGGAGAGGGAGCTCATGGTCGATGGAGATGAAGGCGGTGAAGATGGCGGTGAAGACGGTCTCCGGATCCCTCCACCGGAGGAGAAATCCTGGAGCAATCTGTCCCGAAAACGAAGATCGTGGTGGCGGCGGCGGTGTGTTTCGCGAAAGCTCTCCCCTCTTAGGGCACCCACTTTTTCGTATATATGAGGGGGTACGCAAAAGCCGAAGGAGAGGCGGCGCCCGAGGCTCCAGTTAGGTGGGCCCACGCGGCCCAAGGATCTGGCCGCGTGGGGCCCGCTCTTTTGGGCCTCCGGCGCTTCTCGTGTCCATCCTTTGCACGTTGTCCTCCTTTTCCATAAAAAATGACGTGGTATTTTTCCCCGATTTAATTTCCTGCAAAAATAACCAGAACAAGACTTTGCTAAAAACAGCGTCAGATTCAGCAGGTTTATTCAAATATGGGAAGATTCCGGAGCAAATTATGAAGCAAAGTGCTTGGAAAAGTAGATGCATTTTAGGTGCATCAGTGGTTCACTTTATTACTACTAGGTGGTAATTTTATCAGTACAGGGTGGGTAACTCTATCAGTACTGGGTGGGTAACTATTACTTACAGAGTAGGGTAACTACATCTATTTCACGGTATAACTAAATCATAAACCACGGGTAACTCCATTGTAATTGGGTGGGTAACTGTTACGTAGAGACTAGGGTAACTTATCGATTTCGTAGTGATAATATATGATGAGAATCGAATAAATCTCGGTACTAGGTGGGTAACTATTACCTAGAGAGCGGAGTAACTATCGTTACCACCATGGTAAGTCGAAATGTACTATTGTGGTAAATATTTGTAGACAATCCGATAACTTTACGGTGTTAACTCGGCTGACTACTCTTCTCCCCTACTATCTCCCTTCGCCCCAATGCCACCACTTACCACCCTGCGTCGTGGAGTCGGCAACGATGAGATTTGAGCGAGTCGGCTGTGACCAAAGCATTTAACGGCGGGGGATGCGAGGTGCGGTCAGCACCGACGACGAGTTGTTGGCAGCGGAGGCAGGCGTTCGCGGCGGGGGGATGGAGGTGGTTGCGGTGGTGTCGGCTGATGACGTGAAACACACGTTCGTTGGGAGACCCCAAGAGGAAGGTATGAAGCAGTGCAGCAGCAAGTTTTCCCTCAGTAAGAAACCAAGGTTGTCAGATCCAGGAGGAGTAGGAGCACTTCAGGGTTGTTGTGGCGCCGTTGCTCGATCACCAACGTGGAACCTGCACACAACACAATCAAACTACTTTGCCCCCAACGAAACAGGAAGGTTTGTCAATCTTCCGGCTTGCTGTAACAAAGGATTAAACGTATGGTGTGGAAAATAGTATTTAATTGCAGGAAGTAAAAGAGAACAATTATTTGCAGTTGGTGGTTTTTATCAGTGTAAAAGATGGACCGGGGTCCACAGTTCACTAGTGGTGTCTCTCCATAAAGATAAAATAACATGTTGGGTACAAATTACAGCTGGGCAATTGATAAAATAGTGAGCGCATGACAATGCATATAAATGACAAGATGACTACCATGATATTTAATTGGGCATTACGACAAGATACATAGACCGTTATCCAACCGCATTTATGACTAATAATCCACCGTCAAGTTAACATTCGTGTCCCCCGTTGGTATTAAGTTGCAAGCAACGGATAATCGCATTAAGTAATGTGTGTAATGTAAACAAATACATATGACCGTAGACTAGCATTGTTATGTTATCCCTAGTGGCAACAGCACATCCACAACCTTAGACGTTGTTGTCACTCGTCCAGATTACTGGAGGCATGAACCCACTATCTAGCATAAATACCCCCTCTTGGAGTTACAAGCATCTACTTGGCCAAAGTATCTACTAGTAACGGAGAGCATGCAAGATCATAATAACATGTAACATAGATTAATAATCAACTTGATCATAGTATTAAATATTCATCGGATCCCAGCAAACACAACATGTAGCATTACAATAAGATGATCTTGATCATGTTAGGTAGCTCACAAGATCTAAACATGATAGCATAAAGTGGAGAGACAACCTCTAGCTACTGCTATGGACCCGTATTCCAAGGATGAACTACTCACGCATCACTCCGGAGGCACGCATGGCGATGTAGTCCCTCCGGTGATGAATCCCCTCCCGGCAGGGTGGGGAAGAGCTTCAGAACCTCCCGATCTAGGGTTGACGACGGCGGCGCCTCTGAAAACTTTTCGTGGAATATGACTCGGGTTATTTAGGGTTTTCCATACGGGAGGAATAAATGGCGGAAGGGCGGCGTCGGAGGCCAACCCGAGGGGCCCACACACCCTCGGCGCGGCAGGAGGTGGGCCACGCCGAGCCAGGTGTGGCCGCCTCCTGGCGCTTCTCCGTCTCTTCTTTGGACTCTGTGGACGTGTCGGTGAAATAGGGCTCCGTTGATTTTCGTCCAATTCCGAGAATATTTCCTTAACACTTTTCTGAAAATACAAAAACAGCAGAAAACAGGAACTGGCACTGTGGCATCTTGTTAATAGGTTGTCCCAGAAAATGTATAAAAATGATATGAAGTGTACGTAAAACATGTAACAATTGTATAATATCAACATGGAACATCAAAAATTATAGATACGTTTGAGACGTATCAGCATCCCCAAGCTTAGTTCCTACTCGTTCTCGAGTAGGTAAACGATAAAACAAATAATTTTTGAAGTGACATGCTACCATCATAATCTGATCAAATATTATTGTAAGGCACATGTAAATGAATGAAGTGATCCAAGTCAATGGTCTATAGTTTGCTACCAAATAGATAATGTTTAATAATCTGAATCATAAAGCAAAACAGGTTTACATAAGAGTTAACTCAAAAAGCAATAGATTCTAGTAAAAGGTATTTAACCAACACAAAGGAAGATTTAATTTTCAGAGTTGCTTCAACTTTTACATATTTATCTCATGGATATTGTCAACACAAAGTAATATAATAAATCCAATATGTAGCATATAAACAATTGTTGTACCAAAGTTGACACTAGTGTTTGCTTGTGGAAGATACAAAGAAGTAGGAAAACTGACTCAACATAAAAGTAAAAGAAAGGCCCTTTCGCAGAGGGAAGCAGAGATTAAATCATGTGCTAGAGCTTTTTAGTTTTTGAATATATAGAGAGTAAAAATAAGTTTTGAGAGGTGTATGTTAATTGGTCAACGAATCAGTAGTGGAAAGTACAATATGACCCCGACCAAACAGACTTTTAAGAGCGGCTCCCATGAAGGACGTTATTTCTACCAGCAAGGCAGATCATCCTCTTTTTCTCTTTGGTTTACACATGCAGATGTTTCACTGAGTATTCAGTTGACAAAATGTGGAAGAGATTAAGCGGTTAAGTTGTAATTAATTGGGACTGGGCACCCCGTTGCCAGCTCTTTTTGCAAAATTAATCGATAAGCGGATGTATATGCCGCTAGTCTGAAGGTAAAGTCTGCTTGCAAGTGACATAAAGACATCCACCACGTCCTCATGAGCTTGGTAAACATTGACACGAAAAGGAGTAGTAACAATTTTGAATAGTTTAAAGGTAGCACATAAAAATTTACTTGGAGTGGCAAGGAAATACCACATATAGGTAGTTGTGGTGGACACAGATGGCATGGATTTTGGCTCAAGGATTTGGATGCACGAGAAGCATTCCCTCTCAGTACAGAGTTTAGGCTATAGCAAGGTTATTTAAGCAAACAAGACTATCAACCGGTACACCAAGTTTTATATGACCAACATATTGCAAAAATTATAAGACTCCCCACACTGTCTTCCTTGTTAACCAAACCCTTTTACTAGAAAATATCTAGACCTTAGAGATACCACTCATGCAAACCAAATTTCAACAAGCTTTACGGTAGTTCTTCACTAATGGGCTTAACTTACATGATGCAAAGTTTAATCATGACCTACTTGTTAATTCAAAACAATTGACAAGTATCAAATTATCCAAGTTAGTGATCTACAAGAGTATGTAAGTCTTTTCCATTATACCATTTAGCACATGCAACATTTTTGTTCCAACCAAACCCAATCAATTTATTTCATAACTCTCCAAACAAGTATAAGTGAAGTAAGAGAGTACTTTCTTTAAAAGAACTAATAGCTCTGACAAGACATACATGAAAACAAGAGCTAAAACTTAACAACGCTAGATATGAATACTCAACAAGTATAAGTGAAGATTAGGAGTATTCTAATGAAAAGGCGGAGCGTGTCTCTCTCCCAATCAGAATGCTAAGATCCAATCAAGTTGATATCAGAAAATAAAAATAACATACTGAAAATAAAAGCACACGACGCTCCAAGAACAGCACATATGATGTGAAAGAATTAAAATATAGTTTCACTAGAGATGACCCTAATAATTTTGAAATATGCTGGGGAGATCCATGGGAGCCTCCTCAAGCTTAAGCTCTTTACTATCTTGATCCTATTATATCACTCTTCTCTCTTGACCCTTGAAAACTTCCGCCACACCAAACTCAAAGTAAATCTTATTAGAGGGTTAGTGCATCAAACAAAAACTCACATGTTGACGGGGATACCTCTCGGTTAACCCTACCAGAGGGTACCTGGTGCACGTATCGACTAAGGGCCCAGCTATCAAGAGCCTACATGAAGCCCATAACGGAAGGCCCAAGAAGATGGAGTATCCTCCAAGATTAGGCATAGGCATAGTCGGGTTTAGACTTTCCTTACATGTAATCTGAGTCGGTTGCGAACTCCCGAGACCAGCCTATTATATAAAGGCTGGAGGGCCGCCGACCCAGGACACGCAACACTTGAACCACCAAAACCCTAGCGAGATCGACATCTCGCCGGGACTCCATTGTAGCTCGCATATACTCTCAGATCAATACCAGACAAGCAGGAAGTAGGGTGTTACTCTCTGGAGGCCTGAACCTGTAAATCCTTGCTTTTGCTTGTCAGCGACGAAACTACCAGCTCTACCACGTTCTCTCCCTCGTAATCTCAACCCTAGGTCCTTAACCATGG